>MU273582.1:1610-84849 GCA_022160365.1 Vararia minispora EC-137
CGTCGCCCCGCCGCGGAACGCGAAGCAGCCCGGACCCGCGCGCGTGCCCCGCTGTCGCGTGACCGCGCTCGCGCGGCTCCCACGGCACCTCAACCTTCCTAAGAAAGTCCGAGAGGCCTGGGCGCTCATCGGACTCAGCCTAGCTTGCCAACTATTGGCGTGGCTAGCTCTCCGACCCTCGCTTGCTAGCCACTCGGGCAGGGAGCTCCTCGGCTTCCTGGAAGCCAACCCGTCTGCCTTCACCTTCTCCGACGCCTTACTCATGCCCGAGTAGTGTAGTCACCCTCGGACTCTACATGGACTTCATAGCGGGCGCTCGCGTCTACCACCCACATGCGGGAACCTTGGCGGGAACCCCCACCCGCTGTTACGATTCCCGCGTTATATTATGCCTTACTACAGTGATTCATCGACCCTCGCTTGCTAATTTACAAACGACCTCGGCGTCTCTTGATATCCATATTTTTGATCCCGAGTGACAACGAATACACCACATAGATGTAAGCTAAGCAAGCGATTGGCCCGTCCGTATATTGTACATCCCTTGCGCCCTGTCAGAAAACGATGCAGCCTGAGCCCCACGTTGGGGGCGGCGAAGTCGACTGCGGCTCTACTTGTGTTATCCGCTCTTTTTCTGATACGGCCGCAAGCACGAGCTCAGCGGTCAATTTCTGCACCTCAGATTCTTTCAGTTCCGCGGCTTTCTGCGCCTGAACTGCACGCGCAACCCGCACCTCCTCACGCAACAACCTGCGAAGGACTTTCCCCGCGGGGCTGCGCCACACAAACTGTGAATTCGTTGGAGATCGAAGGTGGCGCGGGCGGTGACGAACCTCTTTGGAATCTGATTGAGAAAGCGGACCCCGCCGCGGAGCTGCTTGAACGGTGCAACTTGCCCTGCGACAAAGTCAACGATTTCCTTGCGCTTGAGCTCCAGCGCTTTGACATGGTACTGTGTTGGCTTGCGCAGAACGACACAAGCAAGCGGCACCTCTGTCGCGCGTGCCTCATCTTGGATACCGATGACGGCGGCGTCGTGTATATCTGGGTGCTTAAGCAAAAGGTCCTCAAGTTCTGCAAGGCCTCAGCTCCGGCTGCGCTGAGCAACAAGAGACGCCTTACCAGCTGGCGGAACCTGGTACCCGTTGAACTTGATGACCTCCTTTACACGATCCAGTACATAGATATAGCCTTCATCATCAACCTTCACTAGGTCGCCGGTGCGCATAAAGCCCTCGTTGTCAAACGCCTCAACATCTGCGTCGTGCTTGTTATGATAACCGAGCGTAATGTTCGGTCCCTTGACTAGCAGGCGATGTCAGCAGTCATAAATATGCTAAAGAAGGCTTTAATGGACTGACGACACAGCTCGCCGTTCTCGATCTTCGCCTCGACGTTGGGACCGAGGCGCCCGCACGCACCTGGGGGCGGCCGCTCACCCTGCTGGGTCATCGCGATCTATGTCGAAGAAGGTCACGCAGGTTCTCTGAAAGGTAGAGAAGTCCTTACGACTGCGGTTGTCTCCGTCATGGCGTAGAGAGTGTGAAACGTGACGCCGCACCGCTCCTCCAGGATATCCACGAGCTGCCCACCTGCTGGTGCAGCCGCCGACCGCCACTCGCGGAGGGACGAGAGGTCATACGCACGCGCGAGGACGTCCTACACGTGCTCAGCAGGCGCTGACGGCATCCCGGATGGGAGGAAATTCACCTTTGACAGCCTGACAGCGATCGGCGGGACGATGTGCCCTGACTAGGGCGCCGTCGGTGGCAGAGTTGGTGGAAATCGCTCAAGGGTCTGCTCACCGTCACGCGGTGGCGCTCGATGGCGTCGAGGAAAGCGTCGAGCGAGAACTTGGACAGTACGACGACCTTCGCGCCGATATGCGCCGCGAGATAGATATGATAGAACTACGGCGCCGGGGCACGCACGTGAGTACGAACGCCTCCCGGTGGGATTGACCACTGTCAGGGGCAACAGACACTCACCGCGGCATACATGTGGGAGAGAGGGAGAGTAGCTATACAATCAGGGCATGATCAGGCGGCCGTACGTGCAGACGGGGGATCAGAAGCGCACGTACCAAGCCAGACTTCGCGCGATGTGAACGAGCTAGGCGACGAGAGCATAGTCTGCAGCAGCGCAGAGGTGATATTGTAGTGTGTCCTAGGCAAGCGTCAGCCACGCCCTCCCCCCGCCCGGTCATTTCTACGACGCACGTCTTTACACCCTGACGTCGGAGCCCAAGTCAGCTTGGCCCACTGTAGGGAGTATCCGCGGCACGCACCTTCGGCCTCCCCGACGTCCCCGATGAGTAGCATAGCAGCGCGATAGTGTTCACCGCCTCTTCCTCGGTGAGCGCTTCCGGCTCGAGCTCTTCCTTGTCCGTCAAATCCCAGATACTCCGGTACGCCGGGTCAGCACTACCGCTGCCACATTTGGGTGCCGGTTCCATAAGAAAAATGTTCGATGCGCCGGCGGCCGCTACTACGGCAACCTGGTCACAGCCGGCAACTACGAGCCGCGCGTCGGCGTCGTGCACCTGATATGCGCTGTGGTGGATCAGAATAGGGGAGAATCGCAAGATCGCAGACGAACTCACAGCTCGTGAGGAGTGAACAATGCATTAGCTGGTGAGCAAACAAGGCCAGCGGCCTGGACGGCGAGAACAACGGCGGGGAAATGCAGCGAGTTGGATGAGCAGATAAGCACTGTGTCGCCCTTGTGGAGTCCGAGTCTGTGCTTGAACGCGTACGCGAGCCGCTTGACTTTCGTGCGAAACACCGCGCGACTGAAAGTGCGTTATGATCTTAGCACCTCACTTTCGCGGCCCGTGGATGGTTGGAGATACGCACGTCAGGACTTCTCCTGAAGACGCGTCCACGTACGCGACTGAATCCTCGTCTGCATTGGTGTCAATGGGGTTTGCATACCCTGTCTCCTGTCGGAAGAGGAAGTCCCAGATCGACACGCGGGGGAAGTGGGGAACAGAGCCGATCCGTGACGAGAGGTAGACGGTCGACGACATCGTCCAATGCGACGGGAGCCTGCGTTAAGCTGGAAGAAAGAGGCGGTGGGCGCACTCTACCAAGGGTGCGTCGGCTTTCACATATAGATAAAAGTCCGAAGCATGAAGGCCCCGAGTCAGATCAGTGTGGGTCCGCAACGGCAAGGTAACGCCAGCCGAGAGAATACCATCGCACGCTGCACGGTCTTGCTGTCGCGAGGCCATCAGGCGCACCGATTCACCGTCGTCCCCTGCCTTTGACGGGTGTCTCGCCTTCGGCAAGGGAGCTTGCGGAGCTGATGCAAGCCAAAGTTGCAGCCAGGCGGAATTCTGCTTGCGCTCGGATCGTGCCGGCATGATCAGCCTTCACTCTCGACGTGAAGGCGTGGCGGAACCAATCGCAATAAGCTTAGAGGAACGTTAATTGAATTGTATTGCTGACGCCACGAAGCATCACGCATCAGGATTGTGCAATCAGAAGCGCGACGCGTTGTTGAACATACCATGGTAATTGCGTTCAGGGTGTGCGTCTTCGGAAGCGGCCGCCGTCGCGCTGTATGGGACTGTGCGTGCATCGTGATGACCGCCTTCTGGGCTCCAGGAGCTATGAGACGACGGAGTTCACCCTATCCGAGGAGTTCTTGTGATACATTATGTCACTGGATCTGGCTCAGGCATCTTTCCAGAGACTCCGTACTCCGGGATCACCGTCTGCGACTCACCATATGTGTAATTCTTCGCACCCCCGTCGTAATGGTACATTTCGACAGATGCGCTATGCCTTCTACGCGACGATCGGACTTGGGCGTCGCAAACGCGGTTATCGTCAACGAGGTCTGACGGCGACATGACCTAGCTGATTCGTCTCCGAGAAGAAGGTCGATATGCGTGGGTCTGGAAGTTCATGTTACTGAAGCTAATGGCCGTCTGTCGGAAAACTGGGATTGACATTGTAATTCCCACCCATTGTAATAGATAATTTTGATTATAATGACGGTTATAACCAGAAGAAATCGGCCTGAAAGCGGTAAAATTTCTCCGAAATCATCGGTTATAACACTCGTAATCGGCTATGGGCAATTAAAATGCCATTATAATCAGATGATCGACAATTACGATCATTATAATCACAATTCTAGTTTTCCGATATCGTCATCATATCGTCCGAGGCGGAGCGCTGAGCTCGTAGCCTGACGGCTTGTGCGGTCTACGAATCATCAGGAGCGTACTGAATTGTCTTAATGAAGTGGGATAGGATGCAAAACGGGAACTGGTAGCTTAAGGTCACTTTCGGAGGTAACTAAGACCTAACCCTACTGCGGCCATTTCGGTCCCGGTCCACCGTCCTCTGCAGTATCCTTAATTTCTCCAAGGCGAGGGAAATGTTGATACTGGTAATGCAATCGAATGGGCACCGCTATTCCATCTTCCGTTCATGATTGGCTCTGCTGTTTCCCTCGTGACTCCACGGACGATGTTGCAGGTACGCAAGGGTCTCATGTAAACACTGTCAAAGTGGTAGGACAAAGAAAATTAAGTTCAAGTGAGGCTAGCAGGCCGACCTGCGTAACAATCAGATTAGAGGCCGATTTTTGGTGTCTGGGAAGATTAGACGGAATACATGATTGTGCGTGGACCAATGCACCTCGCCAGAACATCATCTTGCGACAGTTCGGGTCGGCATCATCACCTTGATACAATACATTCGCTTGCCGTCCGGTGAATGGGTTGCAAACATAGCTGTCTGCATCATTGTGCTGGCGAGGAGAGAATCGCTCAAGCCTGTTCGCAGTCGAAGACTCGAACGCCGAATGCGCTCTAGTCTGATCGGACGGGAAAGAAAGTTCGATTAAAACTATGTTAATCTATACTGTTACATCCGAGTCCTCAGGCGCGCGCGCGCGGGGCCACCTAGTCAACCTTGCGCGCCCAGCGACGACCGGGCATCGTAGGCTGCGCGTTGTGAGACGTCTGGTGCGTAGCGGGGCTCTGCGGGGGCACGACGATGTCGAAGTCCTGTTCGCGCTCATCGCGGAGGGGGAAGTCGGCTTTCTCCTGTAGCGCGGAGCGCGCTGGCTCAGCGTCGCGGCCCCAGAACGCAGCCATCTGAACGCCGAGGACGAGGTTGAGGATCAGCGCGAGAAGGAAGCCGGCGGCCTGGATCGCGTCGCCGACCTCTGCGGCGTTGGTGAAGAGGCGAGCGGCGCAGCCTGCAATCTGCGCACCGACAGCGAAGGCGGAGAGCTGGCCGGTCGAGCGCGCGCGCTGATTCTGCGCGATTTGTGGGAGCTTGGAGAAGAGTGAAAGCGGGAGGGTGGACAGCTGGAGAAGCTGGAGGAGCTGCGGCGGTGCAGCGAGGAGTGCAGCGGCCGCGGCGAGAGTGCCAACGGCGAGAAGAGCGAGGGCGTTGGCTGGGGAAGGGGGCGGCGCGGAGAGGGCTTGCTTAGGCCGCTGGACGGCGTAGGCGACAATGAGGAAGGTAATGACGACGTTCTGGAGGGTGAGGAAGAAGTTCTCGCCGTAGGTGGAGAAGGCGTAGGCGTTGCGCCAGGAGTAGACAGTCGTGATCGCGTAGGCAAGAGTTTCGAGGATGTACGCTGGCAGCGAGAGCCCGCGCGCGGAGTTTGAGCGTAAGACTAAACAAGCGCGTGCAGCGTCAAGGAGTGGGAGAGCGGGAACACGAAAGCGGACGCACTGAGAAGCAGCTGCGGGACCTTCATAATACTTCCTCCAACGACGATTCCCAGTCCAATGCCTTTGGAGGCTGCGTACTTGACACACTCGACATCAAAGATGTCCAAGTCCTCGACCAAGGACACGTAGCACTTCTGAGGGTAAACTGAGCCGTCACAAGACATATACTTCAGAGGCTTGATACTTACTTTTCCAACAATGGATATGCCAAGATCCCGGACGAACCAAGGGAAATTCCTTGTGATGGAAGTCATAGTGGGATGAGGAGGGAGACACTTTGGAGGCTTGAAGCTTGACGGGACGCGGACGCGCCACGACGCGAACATCCATCTCGGGCGCGGTAACCGGACCCTAGTTTCTGGTTTTCAAAATTATGCCGTCTGCTCTCCTGCTTCAATTCGATTCGAGTCCTGTTCGTCTACTGCCTCGCGTCGCCCGCTCGCCTCCCGCCTCTCCCTTTCTCTCGATCTCTCCGTCGCGCTAGGATGGCAGAGTACGATCTCACGAAGACTATTATCCCATACCTCGATCGTCACCTCGCCTTCCCGCTCCTTGCCCACCTCGTCGAGACAAATATCTTCCCCGTCGAGCAGGTCCGGGCCGCCCAGTATGAGCTCGCAAAGGGCACCAACATGGTTGATTACGCCGTCAACCTGTTTGAACAGCTCCATCCCGATGGCGAAGTCCCCGCAGGTGCGAAGCGATCTGCTTGAGTCGAAAACGAGTAACTGAACTTTGCACGCAGAATTTAGCGCTAAGCGCGAAAAGGCGTTATCAACGAACGAGCGACTGCAGCAGGAGGCGCAAGCGGTGCTGGATGTGATTGAGAAGCCAGAGGTGGCTCAGGCAATGCGGCAAGACAAGAACCAAAACCTTCAGTTTCTGAAGGACAGCTACGGCGTGCGTCGCACGTACCGAGTGCGATAAAGCACGTTCTCACCGAGTCTTACCTGCAGGTTACATTAGAACAGATCCATGCGCTGTATAACTTCGGCCAGTTCCAATACTCGTACGGCAACTACTCAGGCGCGGCCGACTACCTCTATCACTTCCGCGTTCTCTCCACCGACAACGAGCTCAACACGTCCGCGTCCTGGGGCAAGCTCGCATCCGACATCCTCACTGGCAAGTGGGACACCGCGCTCGAGGAGCTCAACACACTCCGCGAGACCATCGACTCCCGCGCTGCCTCGACGCCGCTCTTGCCGTCCTCCTCGCACCTCGAATCTCGCCAGTCGCTCTACTCCCGTGCCTGGCTTACCCACTGGTCTCTCTTCGTCTACTTCAACCACCCTTCTGGCCGCGCCCTGCTCCTCGACACCTTCCTCTCCCCCGCCTACCTCAATACCATCCAGACTGCCTGTCCCTGGATCCTCCGCTACCTCGCCGTCGCCGCCGTCTTAGCCCGTTCCGCCGCCGGCGCATCCGCGCGTGCGCGCTACGCGCTCCGCGAGACCGTCAAGATCGTTCAGATGGAGGAGTATCAGTACGCGGATCCCGTTACGCGTTTCCTCACCGAGCTCTACGTCCAGTTCGACTTCGAGGCCGCTCAGCGCGAGCTCGCGCAGGCTGACACCGTCGTCACGGATGACTTCTTCCTCTCTGAGTTCCGCGACGAATTCCTCGACAACGCGCGATACCTCATTTCTGAAGCCTACTGTCGCATCCACCAGCGGATCGACATCAGGTGCGCCCTCTTGTGTTTCTAGACGATAGGAGGCGAGCTGACGGCGCGCGCAGCGACCTGTCCGCGCGACTGAATCTCTCGCCGGAGGAGGGTGAGAAGTGGATCGTCAACCTCATCCGGGACACTCGCATGGGTGCGGACGCGAAGATTGATCTCGAGAAGGTACATCTGCCATCGCTTCCTCCCCGTTTATCCTGACGCCGCGCCGCAGAACGTCATCGAGATCAACCGTCCCGCGCTACCGATCTACCAGTCCGTCATCGAGAAGACGCGCGGGCTCTCGATCCGCACGCAGGCGATGGGCGCCGCGATGGCGCGGGCGGGTATGCAGGCCGTCGAGACCGCAGCACGATAGGGGCGTGCGTGCGCCAGTCGGTGTCGCTGCGGCGCTGAGCACGTCCGCGCAGGTTGTACACTGTACTATTAGGCCGCATGTAGCGATAATCCTGGTCCGGGCGTGTTCGGCGCAATAGCTCTGTTTCTGACGGTGGTCCCTCCGGCGTGGCTGGCTGTAGGAGCTCTTGCAAGGAGCGGACAGCGAGGTTGAGACGCTGAGCTAAGCGTTTAACAGTCTCTTTTGCTGTACGAGAACCATTCTCGGGACGTCCTCAAGAATGTACGCGTGAAACGTCTGTCGATGGAATGATACACGAGCGCCAGAGTCCTCAAGCGGAACAAGAGAAAATCTGCCATTTCAGTCTACGAATACATCGTCAGTCATGGCACATTGAATGTCCGCTGCCATAGTCCGTAATTCAAAGTCGCGCGTTGTCTTCCATCAAGCTATGTTCAACTGGATGTTCTTCGTCTCAATTAATGGAAAAGGGCCCGCCTACGAAGATGTGAAATACATATCAAAATAAGGACATGGACCGGAGACATACCCCGACGAGGCTAAGATGCACAACGCTCAGTGACGCGGGTCCCGGTTGCAAACCTGCCGGGACGGTGACGGTGAAGTTCTGCTGAGGCTCGTCCCGCGGCGTCCTACTCGCCGGGTATTGAGGATCGTATGGGCCAGAATAGAGGATCGTTCCCAGACGCTGGCTAGAGTTACATGTCGCCGTGACACATGAGGCAAGTGAGATGACGACAGCGACCTCCTGCGAGCCGGTGAGAGAGTTCTGCGCACGTACCCCGGGGACGCGGCGGTGAGTGGAAGGGCGCCCATAGTGACTGGTAGACGCACGGGACGGTTGACCTGCACGGAAATAGTGCTCCCTCGCGTAACCTTCGCTTGGGTGGACGGATACCCTATTTGGATATTCTGGGCACCTGCGGCGGAAACGAGGAAGGCGAGAACGAGGAAGAGATTCATGGTGTGCGCTTCCGGCAGGAGGTAACAAACGGTGAGCGGGTGAGTTGGAGCCTGAGACTAAGCTAGGCTTTTATAGCTTTTTTACGCCATAACCTAGGCGCAGGGGTTGCCAGCTAGCGTTTCGAGTCCGAGCACAGTGCTCCACGCCCAACAAACTCCTTGGCGTCATCTTACGCCAACGTCCATACTGGGCCACTGGCGGAAGAGTCGAGGACCCACCTTTCTGTCCTTTCTATACCCGACGGCGCACATAAGTGCATTTACTGTCCTTATCAGAGCGAGCAGCCACTATAGCATAGGAGCTCTAAACAATGCAAAGTCCAAGACATGTTTAGCGGCGTCGCGGGAGGAATCAGAGCATAAAGCGGATCAAAAATCTGGATTGTGCCGACGTACGTTTGACATCTGGCACGTGACCGAGGGCGCCTCGGTCCTCGGACCCAATCAGTCCACTTCTGTACTTCCTCTCATGGTCCAGCAATATTGTCCTCTCCATTCAACTCGGAGTGCCCACTGCCCGTGTTGACCGAGGACGAATCAGCTTGATTGCGCCCGCTACCCAGGCCCTTTTAGATTCTACGAATACTTTCAAGCTTCCCCGCGATGAGTTGCAAAATCAAGCGCGAAACTAACGGCTGCCATGCTACAGGATGCCTTTGTCCAACTCGCGACGACCAAAAGCGGCTCAAAGGCAACCATCGTCTTGTGACTACGCTCCAGTGATTATGTCCACGAGCAGTACGCCCTTACCCCCCTACGGTCACTCAAAGTGGTAATTTTCCATGTCCTTTTGGACGCCGGTCTCCTCAGAATGACTGACAGAACGGTGGGTCGAGATTGCTTCACTGAGGCGGTATTTCGGCGGGGTGGCACATGCCGCACAGCATACAGAGGTCATGCGTAGTGTACCTGCTCACACACTGTCAGCCTCGACTAATTCGCCCAGTCATTTCAAGCGTAAACCTAAGCTTGGTCCGCCCACGAGGCCCGTCAAGCTGCGCGCTCGGGCGTTGCGTGTGTGATGCAGGTGCTGGAATCATCTCCGCCTGCCGCCGCATATTGTCCACCGATATCGCCGTCGGGGAGTTTCCGCTCGCTGCCACCCATCCCTGTGCGATACGTTTTCACATTTCGGCTGGGGCAGAAAAAAGGTGGCTCGAGCGGACGTGTCTCAGGTCTACAGTAACTCGAGCGCTCGCAAGCAAAGAGACACCTATCTTCCGAGCTTTTGGCCGAGACGCTCGTGTACATAGTTTGCGGTGCGTACCTCATGGACGGCGGAGAGTATGCGGCCCTGCTGCTTCTTTTCCGCTCCACTTCGAGTGTTACAACAGGTAAGCGTTAATTATGCGCATGTCGAGAATGCAATTCGTGCCTCGACCAGTGTCTTGCTGTCGGCCGCTCGCTCGCCGAGACCACATCGAACATGGGGACGGTATTTCACCATTTCGGTTTGGGAGCCTATAAAATCTGGGGCATATGCGCCAGGATATTTCGGCTCCCCCCGCGGATTAGTTCCCACCGTTCCAAGGCCACCTTCCCGACACTTAAAATACTCTGCTCCTGCGAGTTCTACACGCTTCTGACCGTTATGAAGCTCTTCTTCGTCTCTTCTCTCATCGCTGCCGTCGCTGCGCAGTCTGTCAGCATCGTCTCGCCCGCACCCGGCCAGACCCTCACCCGCGGCGACTCGATTAACGTTATTATCGCCCGCCCGGTAAGCTTACCCTTTTGACATTTCCCCTCTCTTACTCACGAAACCTGCAGACCACCAGTACGAACGTGCAGTCTGTCTCCATCGTCCTTTCCATCCTCGCGTGCCCGAATAACTCGTGCCCGAACGCGGGCTCCGACCTCGGCACTGTCCTCTTCGCGGGCCCGTTCAGCCCGACTGGCAATCCGCCTGAGCAAGCGTTCAACGTCACCATCCCGACAACTCAAGCGACGGGGACCGCCGAGTTCCTTGCGACGCACTTTGGTCTCTCGGGCCCGACAGTACGTTTCCTCTTTATTCCTTATATGCGGGACGGGGTGGCTGACAAAGTCCGGGATAGACTGGTCCGGCAGCGTTCGTGCAGATCAACGGTGAGGTCGTCTTTGTGCGCTGAGGATGAATCTGCGGCACCACGCACTGTTCTGCCTGTGGTTTACAACAGCTCATTATACCATCGGAGACATCCTATCGATCATTTGTCAACCCGTACATGCCAGCGCTGAGTAGGATAATTTTTTCTTTCTGGGGACAAAGCCAAGCCTCTTTCATCCGATTTCGAACCTTCACTGTGGGAACTGAAAAGAACAGGATAAGATCGGGATGTCGAACTCGAGGTTCAGGAAGAGCTCCGTTGTGCCTATTGAGCGCTTTTCATGGATTGATCAGTAGACGCACTCACGACGGTGCAAATCATAGGCTTAAGTGGCGTGCACAATATCTGTCAGAGCAGAGTATTAAGGGACAAAATACGAGGCCACCATCCACAGGATCTTCAGAGTGGCTGAAATGCCACGTAACTGCCGCACCGGTTTCATAAGCTGAACTTGCTCACACCGATTAGAGACCACTCACCAGCACCTGCTAGGCTGCCCAACGAGAGGGAAAGGAGCGTATGCATAGGTTGGCATGAAGGGTATGTAGACATGCGCCATAGTCGACGAAACACTATTGTACACTGAGCCGGACGTCCTATCGTACACACACGAGTCGAAGATTGGTGATAGATGCGCTACACAACTAACTCAAGTCGGGTTTCGGGAAACGGATGACCTCAGTCACGGTGGTTCCCGCTCTTCGATGGGTGCCACACCCCAACGTCACATCCTGGCCTGACGCTTCGAACAGAGCTGATCCCCGTCGCAACGCTCGCCGACCTCCGTAGACCGACCGACGGGCCCGCACGTCGCAATCCTCTCACCTCCTGCATTCCCCTCGACGCGTCAGAATAAATGGACACGCTGTCGGGATGCGAATAGGGCGTCGGGGCCGCCGGGCGAAAGTATACCGGTGTTGTCGGCCACTCATAAACGCTGAACGATGCGGGCCAGTTGAGCCCATCAGGCGTGACAGAGCGCGGGACGTCGGGCGAGGGCGCATGCATGTGCATGAGGAGCACTCTTGGAAGCTCGGGCGACTGCTCGCGCATTTGGACGGCACCTGAGAGGATACTCGGCGTGCTTGGGCGTGCGATGGGCGTGCTGGGGCGTCGGAATGAGATCTTGCGACGCCAGATGCCAGTCGAGGGTGTGTCGGCGTCCTCGTCATAATGGTCGGAGGTGGGCGTCGAAGGTCGTGAGCCGCCGTTGCGCCGGAAGGAGTGGAGAACCTTCTCAAGGATCGTACCCGCACGCGAGCGTGATTTGTGGGGATATGTCACATTCGAGGCCTGCAGACGGGCGGAGGTATGCTGCGCTGCCGCGGCCGTGCCGAAGTCCTTGTCGAACTCGTCAGTCATGACTGAGATGCCGGACGCGCGGGGTTCGGCGCGCATCGAGTCCGAGTCTGAGGAGCGCGAGACGCGCGATTGCCCCATCATCACGGAGCGGATTTCGCAGGTGCTCTGGTATGAGGCGGAGAAGGGAGGGAGAAGGGGGAGGACAGTCGAGGAGGCCATGGGTGATCCGAGGAATGTGGGCACAGGCGACGTAACACGAGAGCCGAAGGTGGCCAGAAGGGGAGAACCCGGGACAGAGGCAGCGTCGCTGAGAAAGTCTTCGTAAGACGGACTCTGCGATCCAGGGCGTGTGGCTAGATTGCCTTCGAGAGCCGCCATAGTGCGTTCTCGCGAGCAAGCAGAAGAGCAGTCTTCGTCTCCAAAGGAGAGGCGGCGGCCACAGAAGCAGACACGTTCTGAGTCGTGGTCGAGAGTAGCGGACATCTCCGAGGTCGTGGTCGGTCTAGCTCTGGTGCGAGAGCGAGTGAGCTGCTTAAGGGCAGCTGCCCTTGAAGGTCTAAAGGAGGGCTTTAAATAAGCATGACCTCGGGCCACACGACGAGGTGGATGAACATGCCGGGATAACTGGCCACAACGTTTGGCGACGGCTGGGCCCTAGCCGTTACCACCAGGCCTATGGGCAAGACCATATTGTAGCGCTGTACCTTTCGAAGCGCGTTTCCGAGACGCGTTTGTCTACAGACACTGTAAGATGCCTAGGCCGGGGCTGAACACGTAGCATGATCGGCGGAGAAGATCCTGAGTAAGATTGGGGGTTGAAGCAGGAGCAAGAAGCGTGGTAAACTCTCGTGCCACCACACGCCACCGCTTGTCACTGCTGAGTATGAGGCAGCCACAGCGAACAAGGTGCACAGGTCTATCAACGGCATTGGACAAACACGGTGGTCATTGCGATAAAAACACATGAATTGGTACCGTGGACAGGAGAAAGGTGCAGAAAAAGAACTGGAGCAGCTGGAAGGACGCGGGTGGTTATAGTTGGACTGGGACGACCGCGATGACATTGCATGCCCACGCCATCTCGTTTCGGCCTTGCAACCTTGCGGGCTCCCGCACAGCGCATCGAGTGTCCTCTCGATGTTGCAGCGCAGTTCTTTAATAGCTTTTTGTTAGTGTCACTATGGTTACTAGGTGTGGTTTTGATGCTGTTCCACCGACGCAAACCCCTGTCACGATCCTCTCGCAAGGCGGGCGTAGCGGCTAGCACTGAGAATAATGCCAGAGGCGTTCCGAGAAGCAAGAAAATGTGGAAGTGAGCACGCGTTGCAGTGCAGTCTTCATCTTGAGTATATCGGTGTATCGGGAACCGGGTTCGACATGGCGTGACATGTCTTTTGATGAAGGCAAAGACTAATTATGAGATTTTGAAGGTGTGCGGTGCTTCCGGAGAAGGAGCGAGCATGTTCGCGAAGATAAAAGACGGTGAAATGGAGAACCAGAGATTGTTATCGTCGTTGAGAATGAGCAGCGGAAGCAGACACAGGCGACGCTTCGATGGGCGCGGTGTGGCAGGCTGGCAGCTGCTGAGGTCGCTTACTCAGTAAATTTCTAACTGTGGGCATTTACTAAAGTTTACTAAATTATTTAGAGGGGAGATAGGCACGCACACGTGATGAACGCGTACCATGCAGTATTTGGCCTTATTTACGCTTCACGTGACATGTTCGAGTGTATACACGTGTTGAGATGTCTTACCTTGGTCTTTGGTTTTCCCCGGACTCGTCAGGTTCTCCGTCAACGCGCTGGCGGGCGTTCAGGCTGTACAACTGATCCTCAAGACAATATGCTCCCCCCTCCACCCGCAGATGCGACGGACATCTTCTCCATCTCCGACCACACTCTAGCCGAACGTCTCCAATTCATCAAGGAGGTTGGTCCATTCTTTCTGTCGGATTTGCAGCGTTTTAGGTTAGGTGGTAACGCCCTCCATCCTAGATCGGCTTTGGCAACTGGGGTAGTGTATGGCTTTGCAAACCTAAGGGGAATGGCGAGCCCGAGGAGGCACGGGTTGCCGTCAAGCTTGTCCACAGGTCCAAGACGACGACGACCGCAGCGCGGGTTCGGTCGTTGTACGTCCCGTTCTCTTCCAGGAATCCCTCTTTCACTCATGCCTCTGCCCAGATGGAACGAGATGAAGATTGTCCGCACGTTCAAGCACGACCCACACCCGTCCATCGTTCCCTTCCACTCCTTCATTATTACGCCCTCCTACGCCCTCATCACAATGGACTACCTTCCCGAGCTCATCCCCGTCGAAGTTCCGGAACCGAAAGCAAAAGAGTGGTTCCGCTCTCTGCTCTCGGGCGTCGCTTTTCTTCATAAACGCGGCGTGGTGCATAACGACATCAAGTGTGTCTGTCGACCTATGCGTTCTTCCTCTGAACTCACGTTTCGAGCCTAGACCTGCGAACATTCTTCTCTCAACCGAGCAGGTTCCCGTCCTCGTCGACTTTGGCTTCGCAGAGAAGTACGATGTCAAAGGTCCCCGCGCGTTCCACTCGAACCTCACGTACGGGACTCCTGAGGTGAGATATAATGCTTCTATCAGATTCAGGGACTGATAACACGTTCACTTCCTAGTACCTCTCCCCCGAAAGAGCACGAGGCTTGCCTCATGACACTCGCAAGTCAGATGTATGGGCGCTAGGCGTAACCTTCTTCGAAATTCTTGTCGGCCGTACGCCTTTCGAGCAGTCGGAAGGTGAGCAGTTCACGACTAAAGAGGATTTGGAGAAGTACTGGCAACGAACGGTTCGTGCACATTCCCACTCAAGCGATAGTGACTGATGATTGCTTGGATGCTAAAAGGTCCGGGGGAAATGGGTCGGCACCTGGAAAATGAGTAGGGGCGTCGAGCGCTTAATTAAGCGGATGGTGCAACCGAATGCCGACTTAAGATGCATGGCGGCCGACACTATGGCCGACGCGTACTGGACGCACGACCGCGCGACCGTCTCTTCATCGCATAGTATGCGAAGTCTATGCTATCTCTCAAGCATCCGCTAAATGCCCTGATAATAATAACAGAGCGCGCGTCCAGCGTCTTGGACAATTCCTCTTCAACTATCCTGGATATCATCTCCCCCTGGACGACGAAGCACATCCCTGCACCCACGAAGCTTGCACCGAAAGAGAACGGCTCCTCCACGTCCAAGCTGCAGCTCCGGCCGAAAAAATCTAAGGACACGGGCACATTGAGCAGTCATGCGCGCTCGCAGAGCCACTCCGTATTCTCTCTAGCGTCGCCGAAGCAGTCCGCGTCGCTCGTGCGTACTAAGAGCACGACGCTCCGTCCCAAGGCGACGGAGAACACGCCTCCAACGGACGGTATGTATATCCACTTTATAGTCGTGTTCAACACGTTCATAGATGATCGGATTTCGTTTCAGGGCCCGCGCCTATTGTGGTCATGAGCGCGACTGCACCCATGCGCCGGCGTCTCGCGCCGATCGCGGGCTCGCCCCCTGCTACTCCCGCTTCCCGCCGTGCTAAACGTGAGGTTGGCGCTGGCAAAGAGAACGTTGCTAGCACCGGGAAGGAGAATGCGCCAGCGACCAAGTCTCACATCACGCGCAAGCCCGTCCCGCGGGGACTCTCTCCGCCACCGCCAAAGGTTCCGCCGAAGGACAACTTCCGATCACGGGAGAAGGACGCAACTCACCGCGCAAAGGACAGAGATGCAACCACGGCGCACCGCCGGACCGGTGCGCTGGCAGACGTAACGGCGCGCGCGAAGAACAAAGCGGATACTGGCGCGGATACTAGCATGGGTTCTGTGCGTGACAGGATGCGCGAGTGGGAGCGCGAACGGCAGAGGTTGCGTGCACTGGAGCTTGACAGCGCTCCGGCTTCGCGTGCGGTTACACCAGTGGAGGATGACCAGGCGCCCGACTGGAGCGGAGCCGATGCTCAGGAAGCGAAGGATGAGATGATGAAGGCCGAAATAAGGGACCGGGAGGCCGAGATGAAGATCGAGGACGCTGGTATGAAGATCGACAAGAAGCAGCGAGAAGACGAGACGCAGGATCGGGACCAAGATGCTGCGCCCTTAACGCAGCTGCGTCTGCCACGCTTGACGAGCATGTTGAGTGCAGGCGATAATTGCGGGTTCAACAACGTGCCGGCCACGCCAATGTCTCCGGGTACGTCTCTGGATGTTTATATACTCTGCTCTTCGCATTTCCGAACGGGGCTTTCTACGTAACAGACATGAACTTCGACTTGCACCAGGATACGCTGCCTGTTTCCCCCGAGGGCGGAAGTGGGTTAAGTCTGCTCGGAAGAAGCTTTAGGGCATCCATCGGTGTGTTCTGTTACTCTACCAGCGCCTTCATACACTGACTGAGGGCGCAGATCGCTCGTTTAGCCTTTACAAGGCTTCGTTGACGCTTGGCTTCGGCAAGCGGTCGTTACACGCGGCTCCGGTGGAGGATCTGAGCCTCGCAGATCTTCAAAAGCCGCAGAACTGGGCAGTCAATGTCAGCGACGAGCTTGAAGGTTGGTGTGTGATTGCTACGAATTTGCTAATACTGAATGCTGCACGGCCATAGCAAATTCATCATTGCCGGTTGTGTACCAAGCCATACGGAACGATCGCGCTGGCGCGGACAATCGCGCGGATCGCATGACAATCTGGCTGCAGAACGTCGAGAGTACGTTACATGTCATAGTGGGTGGGGTGAAATCTAACCGGACGTCGCAGGGGTTGTGGAGGACGCACGGCAGAACTTCGCATCGTCTAGTGTGACGCAGCTACCTCCGCTCCCTCTCGCACCAAACCGGTCGACATCGACGAACCAGCGCTCGCAACACTCAAATCGCCTTCCGCGCAAGATTCTCGCCGCAAGCGAGATCTTCTCCGATTCATCTGCTGGCACAAGCCCGGGACCATTCGACAAGAGTTTCCTATCCACCTCTGTCTCGTCCTCCGGGATGCCGCCTGCACCAACGCGCAACTTCCCCGATCGCACACTCCCGACGATTCCGTCCGAGGAACCGAGTCGCTTGTCAGCACTTGAGAGTCCGTTCCGACAACGCAGGGCGACAGTCGTAGGTCTGTCGCCGGAGAAGACGCGCTCCCTAGATGAGGTTGAGACGGGCTCGCCGTCGCGCAGGAAAGAGAAGTCGCGCAGTCAAAACGACTTGCAGAGGGCCATTAGCCCTGTATCGAGGCTCACCTTCGAGCTCGAGCGATGTACGTCTTTCTTCCTTTCTCTTGGCTCCAGGTGTTGATTTGTTCAGTGGCCGAGCCGCATCCATCTGGGTCACGTCGTCTGTCGGCCGTTGTCGATCGTGACGTCTTTTTGACCGCGTCTGTTTCAACACACGCCGATGCCGAATCTCTGAAGACGCCCACGACGCCAGTCATCCGCGTGTCCACCGAGCCGCTCGGGGTGCCCTCAGGCGCCGACTCGCTCACGGCTTCGCCCTTTGACGTCCAGCCGTACCCAGCCCGCAAGCAGATAGTGGACGAGCCGGTTCTCGATTCGCCGACACAACGCCGAATCGAAGGCGTGTATGACCGTTTTTTGATGGCAACCAGCGGCGTCAAACGTCTGGGCCGTGGCTACCAGTCTGACAACGCAGGCCCACTCTCGAACTCAGTCTCCTCGCCCGCCGCGCCCGTCAAGCTCCCCGCTGTGCGCTTGTTTCACACCGCCCGCCGCGTCCCGATGCCGCCGCCAGTGTCAAGCGAAGACGTGAGGCGCGCGAACAGTGAAGACCAGCTCTCGCCTCGCAAGGTACTCGCGCCGAAAAACCGCAGCGTCGATGAGCTTGGGGTGATGCGGCCGTTGCAACAAACTGAATCGGCCAGCGCACAGAAGAGCCAGACTGTGCGCACGATGCGGCAGGCGTTCCGCGCGATCGTGACGGGTAAAACCGTCGCTAAGAAATCGTCTCGAGTGCACTAGCCGCCACACCATTGGATAAGAAGTCTTTCGGTTTCATCTCTCCTGTGCTTCACCTACCCTGCCTATCGCTCATCGCATCGGATCTCCCTCGACGCAATTGCTTATGCCTTAATGTCTTTCCCCACCCCTTCCTCGCTGTTTCATAACACCATTCCACCTTGCCGATCGTCTGCCTTGCTCACTCGTGCTCTGTCTCATCTGCCTGCTAGCTGTGCTCATTTATTGCCTCCATTCCGTCCCAGTGCATCACACTGCTATCGCTATTTCTTGTCCGTATTGCCTCCATCCTCTCCCTCTTCGATCTGGATCTCACGTACGCTCGGTTCTCATTTCTTTGCTTATCTATACCGCGTTGCTGCAGTACACCACATTCATTTTGCCACGCACGCACGATTGTTCGATGATAACTTACGCACGATTCGACCCACCTCATGATTCTGAAGCTCTGCGCGCGCGCGGCAATGTCCTCCCCTATTTCGTACGATTCGTTCATGAATTGTTTCAGCTTACGCAAACGTTTCACATCTCCGCCATCTCGCTTCGTTCACCTGACACATCTTCCTTGTGTGCCATCCTCTCTTCGTTTCCGTTGCGGACGGCCTGTGTATACCATTGGACTTTATTCCCAGATACTGTTCGTTGTTATGAATTTGACCTGGTACTGTCTGGAAGGTACTGCAATCTATCACGTTCGATTCGGCAGGAGCAGAAATAGAGACCGGTTCGTTTTCGCGAAGACTGAGCGCAATCAAGACCTCTCGACCGTGACCTCAACAATAGTAAGCCATCTCTCCTACCCTTCTCTTATACCTGACATGCACCAGTCCCTTCTGGCTTGAGCATACTTCATCTCTGGGATAGATGCAGCATACGAGGCAGCAGTCAGGTGTACAGCGTTACAGGGGGAGCCGAATCGAAAATAATGGCCTAAAACAGTGGTAACGGTATAGCGAACTCGACAGTATGACACGACTTGAAGGCACGCCTTCCTGAACATCAACCAGACACTGGTTTAACGACTCAAGGTTTTTACTTACCACACTTCTTACGCTAAAGCTCGGTCCAATACTAGACGCTGTATGAACAGTCGTCTTAAGCACACGGTGTATGCCAGGACCAGACATATTGATTAAGTCCGTCAGTTCCAAGGTCAGTTCAGGTATATATGCTAATTCGTCCTACTCCATCCATAGTGGTCATGCGCCAGGCTAGGAGGCGTTACGAAGAAGAGAAGATGACGTTGACAAAGCGCGCATCGGAGGGAGCCGAGGAAGAGGAGTTGAAAAGGTGGAGGTAGCCATCGCGCGGGTCGTCGGGGTGCGCATCCGCGACCGCCCAGTATTGCTAAGCGCATCGTCAGCCTCGTCCTCTCCTCGGAACATATGGGGAGCTTACCTGGAGGTACCACGTAGTGCCCTCGATCTGCGCGAAGAAAGTAGCAGGCGTGTACGATGCGTCAAAGCACGCGAGGTAGCCAGGGTCCGTGCTGCACGGGATGCCGCTACTTGACGTGAGCTGCACGTACGCAGTATCTCCATCGTTACCGGCGGGTGCGTCCGCAGACGTGACGGTGAAGAGGCCGGGTGCAGGTGCCTCCTGACCCTCGTTCTCGGGGAAGAATTCATACGCGAAGCCGGTAAAGGTCAAGTAGGCCGTATCGTTTCTGCCAAAGGCGCGGATGTACGTCGTCGACTACGTGAGCGATGTAAGCTCGTAAAGATGCATATGGAATAGAGGCAGCGCGGACCGGGAGGGGCGTCACGCGCTTCACGATGGAGGGGACGGCAGTTACAGCGCCGACAGCAGCGAGGGTGAACGCGACGAGAGACGTGAGCTGCATCTGCTTTGAGAGGGTCACATAAGTGCAGCGTGATAATGTAAAAAAAACACACACAGCGAGTATAAGAGAAGGGGGAGGTAGAGACGAAGGCTGAATATTCGGCTTAAGTCCAAAGATTGAAGCAAGCCTAAAGAGACAGCAGGCCGGAAGCGTTTGCTCTTATATACTGTTGCCCAGCCCTCATGGTGTACGGCCCAGATCTCGTCAGCCTGCATTGACAACGCACACAAGCAACAACGCATGCCGGATCAAAGCAGTGCATACCAGACTCTTCAGCCGCCGGGGTGTCATCCCCGCGTCCGCCCATGTGTGGCGACTGGGGATTGACAGGCACATCCAGAGCAAGCTGTGGCAGTAGTCGCTCGAGTAGTCGCTCGAGTAGCCAGATGCTCCAGTGTTTCGCAAACATATATACGGACGTGCAGGATGCCCTGCCAGGTGTAAAGATCTGGGCCACCGCACTCGGCTCCGGGGAGCGACTGTCTGACACAGCGTTTCGTCGGCACGGCCAACCATCCCCGTACTTGTAGGGCGGACAAGAGGTGTACAAGTAAGCGCCGGTACGCCTCTAATGATCGTAACTTACGGTCACGGCGAAACCCTTCGGCCCGGGAAAGCCGTCAACATTAGATGCTAGATCACTCTCGCCTTTGATCGAGTACTAGCTGCTTCCTTTGCCGTGTCACAGTCTGGCAGTAGTACAGTTCGCGAACTCTAGAGCATCTGCCTATCGAGCAATAGCTGCCGTGACCGCGTGCACGTTCAACTTTCACTAGTTTTTACGTTTCCTCCCGTTCGTATCACCGTAACGAGCTCATATCGGTGTTCACGCGGTTCACCGGTGCAGTAATGTCGCAAATCTGGGATCGTGCTTATAAGCGGGCGCCGCTCGTAAGCGGATTATAATATTAGAAATTCGATCATAATTCAGGACAGTCCGATTGTTGCCGATTGTAAGCTGATTATAATACTATCGGTTACCTCACAGGCAGCTTGCAAGCGCCGGTGAGCAACTGTAAGGGGCTTATAATTGCCCCCTGTGATGGATCTTTTGATGCTTACAAGCGTTATAAGCAACCAGGCTTAATTGTAGCGATTTTGGCGCTTATAAGCAATCACAATCTCATTCCCAGATTTGCGACATATACAAAGCTAGATCTTCGGACCCAATTCTTACAGATCAAAGGTTACGAACATCCGAATGCAAGTCGGCATAATGTGCACGTACGCGTGCATCGCAAGTACACAGCTTCGTGTGATTCACTCTACCGATGGTCCGCTTGCTGAGAAAAACACCGGCTGAAACGACGTTGGACGTACGTTCAGCTCCAGTCCATTTCAAACCCGCACTTATCCAAAAGCAAGAGCTGTATTTGCGTCATTGGTAAGCTTTTGTAAAATGCCGTCGACGCCAAGGAATTTAGGCGCCGTATGAGCCAAGACTACTGTATGAAAACCCACCAACGTGCGCCGGGCATATCTCGTAGTTGAGACCGTGAAAACGGGAACAGAGCCTCACCTCGATCGGAGGGTCAAACCTCTTTCAAATCCTCGAACTTTATCCATTCATCACAAGAACTTACATCACAGCACACTTACAACCTAAACATACTTTCCACTCACATTCACTGGAATCTTCTCGACCGACGTCCCGTCGCTCCCCTTCTCGTCCACTACACTGGCAGAGGAGGAAGCGGCTGCGAGACCCATGCGCCGTGCCTCGTCGGGGGTGAAGGTGCCGTATACGTCCGTGTCATCGACGACGGAGAGGTTGCTAGGCGGGAAGAGGACGTTTAGGAGGATAAAGATGGCGAAAGCAATCAGGAACCCTGGGGGGTGTGAGTAAAGTTGGAAAGAGAGGTAAAGGTGAGCATACCGATGAAGAACGACAAATAATATAGCTCGAACAACACCCTGCTCACATTCGTCCCCTGGACCGTCGCGTTCAACCCTCCCACCGTCGGTGCCCACCCGGCCACCCAAGCCGGTATCGCTCGCAGGTTAAACCCGAGCGTATAGTAATAACAAGAGTCGGGCACCCGGAAGAGCTGGGAGAGGGCGAGGCGCTGGCGGCGGAGGATGAAATAGTCGGCGGTCATGATACCCATCATCGGCGCAAGGAAGACCGAGAAGGAGGAAAGAACGGTGAGGAAGGTCGTTGCACGATTGGCGAGTTGCCACGGCTGGACGATCCAAGCTGATAATACCGGTCAGTGATATTGCGCGAATTCGGATTGATGTAGAACGGGTTAAGAGCAAGCGACGCACCAGCAAAGAAAGTGATGAGAGCACCACGGCGGATGTTGATGTACTTGGGAAACATGCCGCTAAGATCGATACCTCCGGCGACGGCATTACCGCAGATGTTCTCGAAGCCGGACTATGAGGACCCATTACATCTCTCTCGTTTATGGAAGGTTTGATGAGGACAAACCGTAATGGCGAACCCGAGCGCGAGGAAGAATACGCCGGCACGTGAGGCAGAGCTGCCCTTGCCGCTGTCCATCATGCGCATAAGAAGGTCCGGCGGGTTCCAGTATATCTCGCCGTAGATGTTTTGGCACGCCGCGGTCACGACAAGACCGACGAACGAGACGAGCGTGCCGGTAACGAGTCTATATCACCACGCCAGTCAGCTTCTAATCGACAAAGGACGACGAAGAGAGGCGGGCTTACAGGCATGCGAATGTCCCACCCATGTATCCACGGACAGACTTGCCGTAGCGCGAGAAGTCACTACCGTTCGTCATCCCCGCAGCCTTGCCCCCAATCGCAGAGTTGATGCAGTTAAGCATAATCCAACCCGTCGACCACTTCGAGCCGGAGGATACCGTGTTACCCTTCGTGAAGAGCGGGCCGACGCCCTTTGAGACGGACAAAGACCAAATAACTGTGATTGTAAGGCGGAGATTAGGGAGGAAATGAGAGGGGGATCGTGGAAGGGTACGCACGCATACAAATCATTGCGATGCCACAATAGATGGAGATGAATTGGAAGGGACGGCGGAAGGTCTCTGGAGGCATCCAAAGGAAGGGAATGGAAAACAGCCAGAAGATAAAGAAACCAATCATCTCCTGGGTCGTCGTAGGAACGCTAGCCGGAAGGCCTACGAATCGATTATTAAGAGAATTCGGGGAAGAACCACAGATATGTGGGCACCATTGGGGATATCCTGGAACGACGGAAACAACGCAGTGATAAGCACCGCACAGAGCTTTCCACCAGTCCAGCATTGCGTCGCGTTCCAGATGAAGTTGAGCATGACGCGCTGGATGAGTGGGATATAGCTACCGCGCATGCCCCATGAAAACCTGTTCTGGATCGTGAATCCGATGTGCCAGCGCAGGCCACACCAAGCGATAAAGCTCGCAAAGAAGGTGATGATGGAGCGCGCGATGACGATGACGACCATGGATTGGGTGACAGAGAGACCCTTAGTGAGGAAAGTGTTGGGCATCTGCCATGTAGCCACCTGTTGGACAGATATGTCGGCAGAAGCGGATGTAGATCCGGGATAGAACACGCACATTGAGCGAGCTCAGAGTCCAGTACCCAAAGAACTCGAAGAATCCCCATGTCCGCCGACTAGTTACATGTTCCAGATGAGTTAAAATGGCAGGGAGATAGAAACTGCAATGCTAACTCGGGTGGAAGAGGAACCAGATCGCGGTTACACCACGCATCGGTCTGTTCGTGCCTCTCTTCGTCACCATGGAGCTTGACAAGGTCGTGAACGCGCCTAAGAGTAGACTTTGAAGCCATCCTGCCTTGTACGAGCAGCGACTCCAGGAATGACCAAACCAGTCGCAGAGATATAGTGCAGCATGTCGGGAGAGATAATTGTGCGGAAGGTCGCGATAAGGAGTGGAGGAGGTACGAGAACGTGCCAAGACGCGCTCTGCTCCGCACAGTCACCGCGCGCGGCTCGCGTTCTGTCCGATTCAGGTAGCGCAGCTGCCGGTCCCGACGGCCGAAGCGTCGGACGCGGCCCGTCGAGGCCTCATTCCTTTACCTTATCTCGCAAAAACTATACCATGCCTCCTGGACCTCCTCTTCGCCCCGATATCCAAGCTTCCGCCATTCTAATCTAGGCACGTTCCGGAACTACGAGACGTACGCATACTCACTTATTCGATGAAGGGGACGCGTCCACGACGCGTTGTTCGCAGTACTCCAAACGCGTAGACATCCACTTTCCGACAGCGAACGATCCGTATAAATCTTGCACGGAACCACTCGCTTCTTTGCACCAGGCGATTTAGCCATCGTTCACTATCCCCTGCTAGCTATCTAGCCGCCAAGACATTTTTCAATTAACTTACAGGAGTGCCGGCGCCCTGTCGATCGTTCTTGCCTTCGGAAGGCACGCACGGCGGCGGAATCCCTGTCCGACGGTAACGTCTCCCCTCGATCCTCCCGGCTCGCGATGAGACGGAGATAAGCGCACTCCAAATATCGCTCACCCGAGCCCACGACTCGCCGAGACGTCCCATCTTTCCCCTGATTTCAGCCAGCAACATGCCAGCGACAAAGCGCATCGGTACGCACCTCTGCCCGCATAACCCCGCCGAGACTGACCTTCGTTTGAGGTGTCGATGTTGGAGGCACTAACACCGACGGTGTGCTCCTCGAGCCGTTCGCGCTCGAGGACGCAGACCGTGGCATACTTGCGTGGCATAAGAGCCCGACGACGCCCGACCCCAGCGACGGGATCGAGGTTTGCATCACTAAATTACTCACCTCGGCAAACATCGATCCCGCCGAGATCGCGAGCGTGACCATCGGCACGACCGTACGTTCCCGCCGCTCGTGTAAACGCACTGAGTCACCTCGTAATATGCGGCATTACAGCACTTCATCAACGCCGTCGTCGAGAAGGACTCGAACCGCCTTGCTCCTGTCGCAGTCATCCGCCTTTGCGGCCCCTTCTCTCGTGACTGCTACCCCGGTATCGACTGGCCTGGCGACTTATCCTCTATTATTAACCACCATGTCGGCTTCGTCGACGGCGGGCTGGAAGTCGACGGCGACGTCATTCGCGATATCTCCGAAGAGCAGGTCGCCGAGCAATGCAAACTCATCAGGGAAAAGGGAATCAAGTCGGTGGTAGTGAACGGAATTTTCAGTCCGTCAGATCTAGTAGAGAAGCAGGAGGAGAAGGTTGGGGAATGGATTGCGAAATACTATCCGGAGGCGGACGTCGTCCTCTCAAAGCACGGTGCACTTCCCTCTTCGGACAGACGTAAACACCTCACTAACGGGCGCACGTGCAGTGGCGAACCTCGGCTTCATTGAACGTGAAAACGCCGCAATTCTGAACGCGTCCATCCTTCCCTTCGCCCGCCAGACTATCGCGTCCTTCCAACGCGCCATCACACGGCTCAACCTCTCCTGCCCCGTATTCCTCACGCAGAACGATGGCACGCTCCTTCCCGCCCCTCTTGCCGCGCGTGTCCCCATCCGTACATTTAACTCCGGCCCGACGAACTCGATGTGTGGCGCAGCGTTCCTTGTTAAGCATCTTTCCAGCAAGGATGGCGAGAAGGAGAGGAGGCCGATGTTGGTTGTTGATATTGGGGGAACAACGACGGATGTGGGGATGTTGCTCGCGAATGGCTTACCGAGGCAAGCCAGCGCTGTGACGGACGTCTCTGGTGTGCGCATGAACTTCTCGTGCCCTGATGTGAAAAGGTGGGTACCCTGTCCACCTGTCGACGTACATGATACTGTAACGACGGGCTTGTAGCATCGGCCTTGGCGGCGGTTCGATCGTCCGCAAAGCGTCCCCCACTTCACCTCTCACCATCGGCCCCGATTCGGTTGGCCACCAGATTCAGACGCGCGCGTTCGTCTTCGGCGGAGACGTACCCACGACAACAGACTACGCCGTTGCCTCCTCCCCTTCCTCTCTCAAGATCGGAGATGCAACCCTCGTGCCGGATGAAGTGTGCGTGAACGTGGAGGAATATAAGAACGTTGTGACTGGGATGTTGGAAGGGATTGTGGACCGGATGAAGACGAATGCGGATGATATTGACGTGCTGCTCGTCGGCGGTGTACGTTCATTCTTACGACTTGTTCCGGAGATCCATGAATTAACACATATCATAGGGCGCTATCCTCGTCGAGGACGGCACACTCCTTAAGGGTGCAAGCAAGGTCATCAAACCATCCTACTCCGGCGTCGCCAACGCAATCGGCGCCGCCATCGCGCGCGTCTCAGGTACAGTCGATACGGTACAGTCGACGCAGGACAAGACATCACAGCAAGTGCTTGATGCGGTTGCAAAGATGGCCGTCGAGAGGGCCGTCGAGAACGGCGCAGTGAGAGAGACAGTCGAATTAGCTGAGATGGATGTCATCCCGCTCCAGGCGAGTCATTAATCATGCATGCTTAGACAGACTAGAAAGAACTAACTGCGATGTAGTATATCGCGAACAAAGCGCGTGTCATCGTCAAAGCCGTCGGTGACTTTGACTTCTCGCGTCCGATGCCTGCCCCGACACCGGCCGCTGACGTCAAGACAAGCCCTCTTCCCGCTCCCGCGGAAAAGAAGCCTGCAGCGCGTTCCACAGAAAGCGGGTTTTTAACCTCTGCGTCCATCGACGCGTACAAGCCCAACGTCACGGCACAACGCGAATGGCTCGTCTCCGAGCTCGATCTCGAATGGATCTCGACGGGATGTTACATTCTTGGCACTGGCGGAGGCGGGACGCCATATCCGCACTTCGTGCGTGTAAGGGAGATGATGCGAAACGGAAGCGTTATACGCGTAATCAGTGTGGATGACTTAAAGGACGATGCGATTGTTGCGTGCGGAGGTGGGAAGGGGAGTCCGACAGTGGGGATTGAAAAGCTCGCGGGTGATGAGTGCGTTCTTCCTTCGTTTCGCATTGCTCCAGGAGGTCCTGATGAGTTTCACAGGATGATGGAGTCGCAGAACTTCCTATACGAACTCGTTGGTCGTAAACCAGACGCCGTCATTGCCCTCGAAATTGGTGGCGGCAACGGTCTGCAAGGTCTGTATTCACTCCCCTTGTCGCTCCCCGTTCCGTCTTACATGGTCTGTTTTACGCTAGGTCTTCTTCTCGGTGCATCTGCTCACATGAATATCCCGACTGTCGACGCAGACTGGATGGGCCGTGCATACCCTGTGTCGTGGCAGATCACGCCCGTCGTGTGGGGAGGCGATTCAGCACAATTCCTCCCGCAGGTCATTGCGGACGGGAACGGCAATGTCATGGTGCGCCCATCCATATGCTTATTCAACACTTTTATTCAGGTTACCTTCCCCGCTTGCTCCACATCTCCAGGCATTCCACAAGGGTACGACGGAAAAGATGATCGAGCGCGCCTTCCGCGCGGCGCTCGCTGAGATGGGTTCGCATGTTGCGTGCGCGAAGGGCCCTTACAGCGGCGAGAAGACCAAGTCGTACGCCGTGCAGCACACTATTTCTCTCGCGTGGCGCGTCGGGCGTGCTGTCGCACGGTGCCGAGCTAGCAACGAACTTGACGCGGTCGCAGATAGGATCATCGACGCCGTTGGTGGACAGGAGACGGCAAAAGAGCTCTTCCGGTGCGATTTCACTTTATTCTTCGTGGAAAACCGCAGTGTATGCTAATAAGCGAATAGAGGGAAGATCGTAGGTGTAGAGCGCAAGACCGTGAAAGGCCATGTCTATGGCGAGGTCACAATCGCCGCATCGGACGACCATCCCTCCTTCGCCTCTCATAAACTTAAAATCCCTTTCAAAAATGAGAATATACTCGCGACGCTTGTCTCCCCGTCCGGAACTGAATCGATCATTGCGACGGTCCCGGACCTTATCTGTGTCATCGACTCGGCCTCAGGAGAAGCAATCGGCACGCCCGAGTACCGGTATGGTCTGCATGTGTTTGTGCTAGGGATCACCGGGTCGGACAAGTGGACCAGCACGGAGAGGGGCGTACAGATCGGTGGCCCGAGGGCATTTGGGATGGATGTGGACCATAAGCCGTTGGGTGTTTTCAAGAAGCCGGTCAGTGTCATCGATGAGTATGCACCCCGGTGAGGTATGGTGGACACTTGTAGGCCTTCCTGCATGTACGCCGTGATAGTGACGGACAGTCATATGTGATATAGAGAGCTTTCCAAACTCAAAAGATGTGAGGATCACAGCAACGCCGACTAAAAAGACTGACTGACATTGCGACTAACCGAGAAGGGAATTATGCCCATGTTATCGTCCCATCTCTCGGAGTAGAGATATTACTCCCCAAAGAGAACATTCACCATTTGTGACATCGTAAGAAACTGGGCGACTGCTCAGCCTTGTCGCGGTAGAGCGACTAGCATCCGCGCCGAACACCGAACAGTCTCCGTAGCAGTGTTCACGAACGCTGGCGACACCTCTCGCCTCCAGGCGCAGGGTGACGAAAACCGAAGGACGAGCCCTAAAAACTCGAGGCCGCAATGTTCTGAGGTTAGATAGCCGACTCGGAGGACCGGGATGCGGCTGATGACTTGTTCGAGGCTGCCGACGGCGAGTGGCGCGTGACTATGAACTACTGCCAGCGGCTGCACTTCGCAAGAGGCTGTGTATCATATATTACCACCATCGTGTGCGCACTTTTCGACAACAGAACGCGGTAACAATGTTTCGACCGCCTTCAACTCCCAGGCTGTCTATATGCCCTCCAACGTCACCAGATTTCTATATAGGCCCGGCTATGAGTTGACACGATAGACTTGTTCACTCCGCCATGGCCGATAGCGATATCGTTCTATTGTACGACTCCCCCGGCAACTGTGCTGAGGACAAACTTTGGTCACCGAACGCTTGGAAGATACGGTGCGCTCTATAGTACCTAGCAGATTCCTGTTCGTGATCGCCACCCAGGTTCATCTTGAATTACAAGCGCATCCCGTACAAGACCGTCTGGATCGAGCTCTGCGACATAGAAAAGGTCTGCAAGGAAGTCGGGGCGCCTCCCTTAGAGGGCGTCTGGCCGCGGTATGGCATACCCTTCCTCTATGACCCAGTCACCAAGAGCTGGCACTCCAACTCGCTCGATATAGCTGTCCACCTCGACGCTGCATATCCACAAATGCCTGCGTTCTTCCCGCTTGGTACTGAGGCGCTCATCCGCGGCTGGGAGGCCCTCTGGCTACCGACGGCGTTTTCCGCCATAGTCCCGCTCGGGGTCTTCAGGACGTACCAGCAGCTGAATCCCATCACCCAGCCATACTTCCGTCGAACGCGCGAGGGGGCGCTCGGGAGGCCGTTGGAGGAGATTGAGGGGACTCCCGAGCAGCAGCCAGCGAAGTGGGAGGCTTTGAAGGAAGCGCTCGGCCGCTTCGACGCGTACATGACTGAGAAGGGCCCGTTCGTGGCGGGGGAGAGGATCACGTACGCGGACGTGCTGATGGCAGGCTGGCTCGTGTGGATTAAACGTCTCTGGGGCCCGAACTCGAAGGAGTGGAAGGAAGTTGAGGGATGGCATGGCGGAAGGTGGGGACGTTTCATGGCCGAGTTCAGCAAGTACGAACATGCAGAGGATAAGGTTGTGCTGAAGTGTGCGTGTTTCCCTTCGATCTGTGTCGTCACTATTCATTCAGTTTCCAGAGTGCCTGTGCCATGATACGTCGAGGCGACTTGTACTTGAGGCTGGGGTGCATACTTTCTGTAAGAGTAATTCCCGCTGATGCTTTCTACGAGCTCCGGTCTTCGAGTGCTCTCCGGCGACCATGAGCCAAGTGTTGGACTGGGTAATATGTATCACAGACAGTCTCCACGAGTTTTGTCGCATAGGGTTTATGTTAATTCTTGTCAGGCAACGTTTCTTGTTGGCTGACAATTGTTGGTCTTTGGGTTGCTGCATCGCTTTTGTTTGCATGCCGTTCGTAACTTTGTACTCGATCTGACGAAAGTCGCCTCTTAATAACCTCGTGGTCGTTAGGTCGACGGCGAAGATCTTCAGACGAAGATCTACGGTTGTCCCTGCGGAAAGATTGGTACAGTACCATCATCTATCTCCGAACCCCTTGATGCTGCCGTACTTTGTCACCCAGTTTTTTTTTTGTCAAAACCCTCATTCAAACGCTGTAAGTACCTACATCCGCACGGCGCTTGATCGGAATGACAACTCACCCACTGTGCGTTAGCATGCGTACCGTCTTGCCACTTGCGAGAATAACAGCGAGAAAGGGCACGCAATAGCTGTACTTATCCACGCAGCACGGCATGTACTCGTGCATATTCCGGCTTTTTTGTACGAGGTTCAAACGTGTTGTCCCGCGAGCTCTTGTTCGCCCGTGGGAATCTTGCCACAGCAGCGTGCTCTAGTACTACGTCGTGCCCTTCCCCCAGACTCTTATCCTATCCTCGGTCGGCTTCTACTCCTCCCTACTTCGAGCGCGGCGCGGACGAGATCGGACGACACGACAAGGAGAGGCTTTGCTCCATGGAGCTCGTCACTCGCAGGCCTGGGAGCTCCGGAGCATATTGACGATTGTTGTGGCTAGACATGTTCTGTGCGTGACGCGCGTTTGATAGTTGCCTTGGAAGGGGGCACCCGACAGGAGGCTGGCTTGTGCCACCTAACCCTCGGGATGTAGTCGTGGGCCTGGGTCGCGCTGCATGCCTGTCCCGCCATCATGGCCCATTACTTTACGGGCTTTCGGTACCTCACTGTACTATACTCAGGACCTTGCTCACGGACAGGGCGTTGCAAGTAACGACGCGTTTGTATTTTCCCCATACATAATTCTCGTCTCCCTTCCTTGTCCCTTCCGCAGCTGTTCCAACCGTTTGCACAGTGAGAACACTGAACGAGGGCCTGAGCACCCCGCACGGTCCCCCGATGCGAAACGCCTTGTTCAACATCCTTGTTTATTTCTAGGAGCCTATACAACGTGTGCAGTAGGGTTCGAGGCCGCCAGTCTCGAGGAGCTGCTGCGGAGGAGGCCGGAGATGACCGCCACTTCACGTGACGAAGTGGCTGGTCACCGGCACCGTCGTGGAATCGGCTGTCGTGTTCTCCGATCGGCATGACCTCCGTATTGTTTCCCGATCTATCTGCTTCACGTCCACGGCCATGTCCTCAGCCTCGCGAGTAATCTTGCTCTACGACTTACCTGGAAAGTGTGCGAAGGACGAAGCATGGTCGCCGAATGTGTGGAAGGTTCGGTACGCTCCGGCTGCTGCTCTGCTCGAACGCCCTGAAAACTGATGTATACGCGCCGCCATACGCCAGGTTCATCCTGAACTACAAACGGATACCGTACAAGACGATGTGGATAGAGTTCCCTGACATCGCCAACGTCGCGAAGGACATTGGGGCACCTCCAGCCGCCATCCGCAAGAACGGGGACCCTTGGTATGCTGTACCGTTCATCTACGACCCAGCCACGCGCTCGTACGTGTCGACGTCAACAGGCATAGCCCGCCATCTTGACACAGCTTATCCCGACACACCAAAGCTGTTCCCTCCTGGCACTGACGCGCTCATTTCCGCGTACGAGGATCTCTGGATGAACAATGTGTTCCCGCACATCTCGCCTCTCATGATGGAGCGTGTCTGGATGCAGCTCAGTCTTCCATCGCAAGCCTATTTTCGAAAGACACGGGAGGCTATGTTCAGGAAGCCACTCGAGGAGCTCTGCCCCGCCGCGGAGGCACCGGCGCTGTGGAAAAACTTGGAGAAGGCGCTGGACCGTATCAACAACTACATGGCATCGGGGCAAGGCCCGTTCATAGGTGGGAAGAGCATGACGTACGCGGACGTGATGATGGCAGGCTGGTTCGTCTGGATCAAACGCATCTACGGGCCGGAGTCTCCGGAATGGAGACGCGTCGAGGGCTGGCATGGCGGGCGCTGGGGCCGGCTCATGGCTGAGTTCGCCAAAATCGAGTACACAGAGGGCGTTCTGGAGACCGCTAAGTTTGTACCTTCCCTCCCCATTCTGGATAGCAGGACACTGATACAATGGATGATACGCTGATAGGTTGTAATAATATTCTGTATACTAGTAGGATTGTGCTACGGAAGGTTTTTGGGACGGGGCTACGCCACCGAGAAGCCCACGCATCATGGACGTGACTGCATTTGAGCTACTTGTGGTCGGTTTGAACCGTCGCTCTGTGTTCATTTTGCTCGACGTGTTCTGGAATCACGAGCTTCAGACACAGCAGCGCCTGCTGCGCACGGGACACATACTTAGAAGAGGAACTGTACCCGCCTTGTGGGTCCGCCCTCGCCGGCGCGCTCTGTGATTTGGTTCTGTACGCATTGAGTGCGGCTCACATGTCCGGTTGTGCTGAGCGCTCCTTTTGCATCTATGCTCCTTACTGAGAAGCTTCTTACGCCCTACACTCCCGCATACTGATTAGTTCCGCAGGCTGTATAAAGGGCCGTTCCCCACCAATCACCCCTACCCACGTCCTTCGTAGACCCCCAACTTCATTTGGTTTCATATCACACTATCCATTCTTTAGGCGAGATTGTTCCTACTTGCGAATATAAACACACTGATTGAGTGCTAATAGGTTCAATTCCACTTGCCACTATGGACTTCGTTGAAGTAGAGGCGCCCGAGAAGGTGCGTGCTCCCTGTTAGGTTTTGCCACTGGGCCCCGTTCACTTCGCTTTCAGGAGAAAGAAGAATGGATTATGATTACCGACGAGCCTGGAAATCCGGGGTGGACTCCGGATGTGCTGATGTACTACGAAGAAGTTCTCTTACGAGTGCTTACGTTCGCCATGATCAATGACCCGCCACATTCCTCCGCCCTCTGCACGGGTCGTGACGACATATCCTGCGGCAGGTGCCTCGGATTCATCAGACTCTCCCATGTTTGCCGCCGCTGGCGCAGACTTGCCTTGGATACCCCATCGCTTTGGGTTCGCGACGTATTCACCTTTTTAGACCCCCACGCGGCCGAAGTCATTCTCGCTCGCTCCAGGTCCCTCCTATTGGAACTCAACATCCTCCTTTCACCTCGTATAGAAAAGAATCTACTCGTTCGTGCTTTGCTCAAATCGCGCACCGTCAGCATACCCTTCCAGCACCGGTTCCGTCCCTTGGACCCTCTTATCTACATAAACGCGTTGCAAGCCTTCTGCGCTGACTGCTGCATCTTCCCGCTCGAAGAGTTGTCATTGTCCATGCCACCTACTGGCTTCAACAGATTCGCCTCGTCCCGGCTTGTATTTCCCCTCCTCAGCATCCTTTCTCTCCGCAAACTGCGCTTCCAAAACTTCTGCATCCCTTGGCTGCTGCCTAATCTAACATCCTTATCTATTCAAAGCATGCCGACCCTGAACCGCAATTTAGCCCCCGTAGCGGAATGTTTCTTTGATTGTCTAAGAGGGTCTTCGCGGTTACAAGCACTTCATATCATGTCCTTCCTTTCCGTCATCGGCATCCGCGACGACGCCGACCCGACGGGCATCGTACTTCCCAAGCTGAAGGTCCTCCAGCTTCATGATGCGGCAGGGTTGTCATTGGCTTTTCTGTCACGTCTCGACCTCCCGCCGGACGTTTATATGAATATTTCCATGCACTCTGAACGCGAGCTGCCGCCTGTGGCGTACTTTGAATACGGATTGCAGCCACATATCCAGCGTCTCCTCGAGCTCCGCCACTTGTACTCCCTCTCCATCGTCACCTCACCCCACCTAGCCATTTCTATCGTGCCCATCGGCTTCGACGAGTTCTCACCGACCGCCGAGGAGATCGTCGCCGAGAACCGTCCGGGGCCCGGCGTCGTAACTGAAACTGTCGTCAGCGCCGTCCACAACTCAGGTAGTCCTCGCCGGGCGTCCATCACGGACTGGATGTGGTTCGCCAGTTACTGGCTCTTTCCCTACACGAACCTCGTCGTCCGGCTCGACATCGTCCCCAGCGGGAACCTGATGCCGTGCCAGTGGATGGAGTACCTTGACCCCTTCACCGCCGTCGACACGCTCTCGCTACCCGCGCAAGGGCGCCATGGATCGTCGGCCAACCTGCTTACCGCGCTGACATCGCGCCCGACGCGCGTCCTCCCGAACCTGACGTCTCTGGTGATCAAGCTCGGGCACAGCGCTGACGACGAGGTCGAGTGGCTCGAAGTGGGCGAGCTCGGGCAGCTCATCACGGATCTCGTCTTGTCGCGGCTACAGACGGGGCGCGACACCGTAATTGAGCGGGTGCGCTTCGAGACGCCTGCAGAGGGCCCGCACCTCGCGAGCTCAGCGGGTTTGGTAAACAGCCTGCAGATTTACGTCCCTGACGTCGAGTGCGTCTCGGTCCATCGATGACGCATGCGACCTTCGTTGCCCATCATGCATCATACACTACTGGTCCGGTCGAGGCACGAGGCCGGCCCGCCGGCCCGGTGGGGCAACGTAGCCACGGCGCGCACGCTTTTCCTTCGTCTTTCCTCCTCTCTCCTACCACAAACCGCTAGCACATCGGCGTGCCCGCACACACACACTTGCCGGCCCTGGAGTCACTCTACGTTTCTTTATTCCACCCTCTCAGCCCTCATAGCAGAACAAGCCGCACTGTATTCTAGTCCGCCTACACATTCTGCTAGCTAGTCTATATGTACACGTGCCGAACTAAGTCATTCTCCACGCGCTGAGCGAACTATGGCGCACCAGCGACCCACCCGATCGGCTCGCCGTTGCTCGTGTCCGTCCTGGCTGACCCCGGGTCCACACCAACCTCACAGCCCAGCGCGTGCGCTAGCAGCAGACAATAGCAGACCTTCATAGATCACCTTCGTCCCCCTCAGCTTGGCTGTCGCTCTGCTGATGGGTGCCCGCATCACCTCCGCGGACACGTCGACCTCTCCTTCGCTAAGTACTCGCGCCACCTTCCACAAAATGGTCCCGCGGCTTTCCCACGAGCCCGGACACCAATGATACCCTAGGAATCACTAGGTCGTGGAGATCTCTAAACTGGCGCATAATGCTTGGACACTAACTAAACTAATCCCCCCGCCACCACGTATACTCACGCCGCACTCGCCGCTCATCACGCAGGGCCAGTTTCACCAGGCTGTTACATGTTCTCTCGACTGGGAGCGATTGCTAGCTCACATTATGCCGTGTCAAGTAACGGAACCCGAGCTATTGCTCCACGCACTTGTCTACGTCGGAATGACTGGGAACAGCAGGTGCCAAGTCAGCTGTGGCACCTCCGCCGTCATCTGCGAGGGGATCACCCAATTCTCGAACATACTAGCCGCGAGCATTGGGTGCAGGGCCGACAAAACTCCTGGCTCAGGGAAGTAGAGATGGCCGCATATATAATCGCGTTCGCTCGCGAACCTGCACGGATATTATTTTCCTTTCCTCCCCTTCGTTATGCTTCTTTCCTTTCTCCTGGCGGTTGCCTCCCTGTCTGACGTCGCACACGCCAAGAACACCGCACGGGAGCGCGCCGCGCGCCATCTGGCTTTACGCACGGGTAGTCTCGCACCCATAGGCAACCGTCGTCTGTCATCTCCGTTTGCTACCCTTATCGTGCACGCTGACCTGAAGGACGCGCCAAGCACGATCCACCGGCTATCCCGATACCGCAGACACGGGCTCTATGCCGCAGAAGTGGAAGGACGCGCTCAAGGCGGCGGAGGGCGCGGGCAAGATTCCTAGCATCCCCGTCTCGAGGCAGACGAGCAACGGCGCGACGCCGACGTACGACGGCCACGATCCGGGCGCGCAACCCGTCTGCTCTGCATCATACCAATGCCGCCTCCCGGGCCAACTCTGGGATGCGCCTGACGGTGTCATCGGCATCTCGTTTGATGATGGTCCCCTCTCAGTACGCCACGCTTCCACTGACCCGCTGTCGCCACATGCTGACGCATGCCTGTCCAGCCGTCTGCAAATCTCAACGCGTTTCTGCATGACAACGGCATCCCTTCAACGCACTTCTACATCGGGACGAGCATCCTCCAAGACTCGGGCAATTTTAAGTACGCCTTCGAAACGCTCAAGGCTGACATCGCCGTGCACACATGGACACATCCATACATGACGACGCTCAGTAACGAGCAGGTCGTCGCGGAGCTTGGCTGGACAATGCAACTCATCTATGACTCCACGGGTGGCAAGGTCGCCAAGTACTGGCGGCCACCGTACGGCGACACGGACGCACGCGTTGACGCAATCGCGCATGAAGTCTTCGGGCTAACTGCCGTGATCTGGAACCACGAGTACGTTTCTCACCGAGACTCTCTGTGCTCCGCGTTACGATGGCTGGGTACTGATATGCTGCACCCTCTAGCACGGATGATTGGCAACTAACGACGGGCGGCACGACACAAGAGCAAATCAACTCTCACTTCGACGAGTGGCTCTCCGGTCAGTGCTCCGCGCCAAGGTTTTGTTGCGCCTGCACGTCACCACTAACACGATCCTCTTCCACGCAGGCTCCAAATCGCCCGGCCTCATCTGTCTCGAGCACGAACTCAGCGACCAGTCTGTCCAGGCGTTCAAAAACAACTACCACAAGTTTGCGGAGAAGGGTTGGACGGTCCAATCCGTCGCACGCTTAAGCGGCGGGCAGCCTTACCAGTCGCACCATGCAGACCTCTTCCAGAAGTAAACACGGCCTCCAAGACTTCTCTCTTTGACCTCGCTTTAGCATCACCGGCCTGTTTGATACCCTTCCATTCCTTTGGGACTAGATCCTCCCATCCTCACGCGCTCGCATTCATGGTTTATTCCATGTTTGTGTTTAGTGGTCAAATATTACACTATACAACAGTACATCCTAGCGGTTACGAATATTCCTTGCCTTGATTCGAAGTCCAAAGCTGTTGGTCTTAGTGTTCCGTCTCCTCCCAAGTGCGACCGACGGTCTTGACAAGGTCGGCTTCCGTAACCGTTTTGCCGCTAGAGAAGTAGCCCGCCGCGATTTTCGCGTCAATTTCGACACGCGAGTCTACGGGAATGAGATGATCTGGGATGTCGTATCGGTGGACGATCGGGATCCCGGACTGGACTATCGCGTTATATTTCCTGACACATGCAGTTAGCGCATGGATCGCGATGACAAGGGAATAAAATGGCCTCGTACATGTCGCTCATTGATACCATGTTGTCAATCTTGCGGATGCCAAGCCAGTGCAGGACATCGGGCATGAGAGCTTGGAAACGCATGTCCTTGACGCCTGCAATGAGCTCCGTCGCACGGAAGTACTTGTCCGCTGAGTCCCCGCCGCGCTTACGCAGGTTGTAGACAAGGTACCTGATTCCAGACAAGATGTCAGAGACACGTGTTAATCGTGACTCGAACGACGGCGATAGCGCACTTTGTGACTTCGCCGAGCGCGCGACCCTCCTTACGGAAGTAAACGACGACGCCAACACCGCCGCGCTGCGCGCATCGGATGCACTCTTCGATAGCGAAGGTCAGATAGGGCTTGCATGTGCAGATATCGGAACCAAACACGTCCGAGCCGTTACATTCATCGTGAACGCGGAGCGTGAGCTCCTTCGTCTCATCATACATGTACGCCACCGGACCGACTACAGAAGTAGGTGTCGGTAAGCGAGATCGGGAGATAAAGCTTGACGCACATATATAAACGGTGAGATTGCCAATAGGTGGGAGGAAGACCTTGATATCCGGACGTGTGATTAGTTCAGGGTACATTCCTCCGGTGTCCTCGAACAGAGCGCGACGAAGCAGGCCCTCGGAACTAGGCTAATGCGTCAACCATGGCCCCTTTTTTCGCGGCGTGTACTCACATCCCGAAGCGCTCTGCGACACCTGGTAGATACCAGACGGGCTCAACGGCCGCTTTGCTGACATTGATCTCAACGCCGGGGTCTGCGGGGTTCTCCGAGCCGTCGGGATTAACGAGTGGGACGCTCTTAAGCACAATCTTGCCGTCAATGGGGATGTCGCCGCGGCGAGATGCCTCGTCGATCTCAGAGAGCTTGATGTGCGCCTTCGTGACGGCAATACTCGGGCGTACATCCAGGCCCGCGTCCATTTCAGCGCGGAAAACCTGCGGCGTGAGGTGGCCCCACGGGTCGAAAGAGACGATTTTGCTGGGGTCGTACCAAGCGGGCTGAGGCGGGATCGCAACAGGCGGCTCTGTCCGTGAGTAGTCAGGCTTGTGTGTCGGCACAAGGGTGCCCATAGCAATAGCGAGCGCGCGATAGATAGAGTACGATCCCGAGTGCGCGCCGATAGCATTACGATACTTGAAAGAGGACGGCAGACGCGACGGAATGACAGGTCCGCGTACGGTGGGGTCCGAGGCGCCCCAGTTGAGTGGGTGCGGTTTCATGCCATGCTGGTCAGGATAGGCTGCGAGCACATGGGTATAGATGAAGGCAAGACACAAAGTACGACGCACTGGTGAGCATGACACGCGAAGGGTACAGCAGCTTTTCGCGTTCCCTATCGGATATGATCTTGCCCTCTGCTGCCTTGTTGTCTGGCGCAGGCGTCGCAGCGAGCGGTGGCGTCGCGTTCGCAACCTCTGGCGGCAGAGAGTTGAGCCCTGCCTTTGGGGGGCTCGGAAGACCGGTGCTGCTTGTCGGGCGAAATTGTGGAGAGACTGGGTTCGCCAACGAGTCCAGCTACCGAACGCGTCAAGAATCAGACGCTACACGATCAAACGCGTCACGGATCATATAGGCAAACATACCTTAGCCTGCAGAGCTTGCTGCGAGGCCTGCAAAGACTCTAGCTTAGAGAGAATCTGGGTGAGAACGGCATCGTTGATCGCTGAGGGCATGGCGGAAGAGAGAAAGGAAGGGCGGATGTGGTCTGAGGGTTATGGCTGCCTAAGGCACGGCGCTTACCGTCAGGCCCGCATGTTTGCCGGCGCCCCTATCCGGCACTGTGGGCCACGGCATCGCAGCAATGCAGATAGCGGCAAAATGGAAAATATGGAGCTCGCATTCGGAATCGGCGATTAGGCAGCACAGTAAGGTCTGGGTGCAGGTTCCAAGGCGCGCGTGAGAAGATATTCACTGCATTTTGGCCCTTCTGAGTCGGAGGCCGAATCTGTGCACGATTCTGCGACAATAGTCGGGGTGTTAGTTGAGATCAAGATAGCTCGGGATCGCTCCAAACGCACGCATAGTACTCTGAGCCCAAGCAGACGTGACGTTCGAAGCTCCGACTAGGAGCGTGTTCCCTTCTACTTAGACTTGTTTGGACTCTCGAGCAGGACGCCCACAAATGTACCACAGGTGGGTCGACTTAAAAATATTTACAACTTGAACTCCTACCACCAGCATCACGCATGCGTGTCATTATTCTTCCCCTTTTGCGTATCCCTCCCCTTCCACAATGTACAAAAAGGATAAGCCCACTTTCTCGTGTGCCAGGGGTGGGAGAACCACCCTGGTGATCTGCACCTGCCAACGATGCTTGGCGCTGGACCTGGCCGGGTGCTGGGGTCAACCTCGAGGATGACGGACGCGACACCAACTTTAAGCCACGGGCAGAGACCCACACTGACCACTCAGACAGCTTCGTACAGCGCCACGCCCATGCCGGGCCTGCATCTGGCTGCGCATAGAGCATTCCTCGAGCACTGGGTGCACGTGTGTATCTGAACCTCATTCTGTATGTAAACTGACCTTGTTCGTAGAGTGTGGACCCACAAGGCTTTCCCTCCTGTGTGCTGACAGAGCATGCAGGATCCTTTTATAATGGAATGAGGTGAGTATGCATACGCATATAGCGACTTTCCTGAACTTACCTAGCTTCACCCTGAGGCCGGCCCAGCGAGCCTGTGAGCCAGCTGGCCTCCGGCCCAGGCAAGCTAGCGAGGGAGAGAGCAGGAGGCCTCTCAGCCGCGTGACGCAGGCCATGCGCCATATCCTAGTTCGTCGTAGCCTACATTGAATGTATGCGCGCCGCGAGCCGCCCTCCTTGCCTCTGACTACCGCCTCGCTCATCGTCACCGACAGCTCGCGTGCGCACCTTCTGTCCCTCCCTCCTCCCCTTTCACTTAGCAAAAGCTCTTCGGCGCTCCACATTCACGCAGCTTGCACGACGTGCCGGGCCCTCCGAGCCCCGCCTACATCGCCCCGCCGCGGAATGGGGAGCAGCCCGGACCCGCGCTCGCGCGGCTCACACGGCACCTCAACCCTTCCTAAGAAAGGTCTGAGAGACCTGGGCGCTCATCGGACTCAGCCTAGCTTGCCGGAATGTGTTGATTAAGCAAGGATTGATGGTCTGGTGTGTCTCCTCTTGTCTGTCGAGGGACTGGTGCTGATATCCGCGCTTAGGCAGATTCACAGGCCGTATGAGAAAATCGAGGGTCATATGCCCTCGGCGCGGGTGGACATGGATTCCCCTGCAGAGCTCCAACATGGTAGCAAGCTACGTGTGCAGCATGCTCATTATGCTCTAGCGTGCATCGTGCGGGAGCATATGCCAGTAAGGAGTGATCCCAGGAGCAACATACGGAGGTGGCTGAGCTAGCAGGTGCGTTCATGGCAGCTGTAGCGTAGTACAAATGTATGCACCCGTGGTTTGGCACAAGAGCAGCTATAGGAATAGTATTAATAGATATAATCTAATCTGCGTGCACATAAAGCCAGAACGGAGTGCGGACCCCAGGTCATGTAGTCCCGCTCGAGCTTTAAACAGGGCCTAGTTTGCCCTCACTCGGACTCAAAATGGCCTCTGATTCCCTTCTATTGGGGGCTCCGAGCAACCTCGCTGTTTTCAAACCTAAGTTTTTGGTCTACAAAGAAATGATTTGATGTTGAGTCGTGGACCCGCTTGCTTGCGGAGTAGCGGACAGTTCCGAGCGGGTCGGAGCGACTCCGGTCTCGAATCGGAACGGCCAAAATGCAGTGATTGTGGGGGCGATTGTACGTGGTACGTGGGAGACTCGGAAGGAAGTCCTTTTATGCGCCGGGTCAAAATGTGCTCTAAACATCGAAGAAACACGCAAGTGGTTCCTAGTTTTACAGTAACCATGCTAATGTAACCGATAGTCGTTTACCATGACGCTCAGTGAAACCCCACTGCTGAAAGTTGAACCTTAGTCCAAGTACAAGTGGCGAAGTCATGTGGAGTACTGGTGGTGTTGCATGATGTGAGTATTATTATTTAACCCATGGCGACGCGATTGAATTGGGTATGTAGCTCGTCGACTTACGCGTACCTCAACGAATGGAAGTCAAGATTGCATCATGAATGGTACGAAGCAGGCAGTAAGATTTGCCGTTGGATTGTAGTATCGGTAAACACAAACTCAAACATATTCGAGATGCGCAAATTCATCCACGAACCGTTTCCATCGTCCATTGTGCCACTGCTCTATGCGCCTCCATCCGTCGGACTCCATCCCTAGAACCCGCCGCACGCAAATGAGCCACCCGGCCATGACCATGTCCGCATAGGTCATTTGCTCGCCCATTACAAATCGCGACTGGGCCATGTAAGCATCTATACTGCTCAGACCGTGCTCAAGCTTCTCCCACGTATCTGGTGGTGCTTCAAGAGTCCCAAACTTGGCCTCGCGGGTCTCGCGGAAGTACGTTTGGCTGGCTTGACTGAGCTGTGCGTGCACACTTGACAGAATAAGTTGATACATCGGCCGCCCCGCTTTCTCCATCCAAATTTCGTCCCACGCCCGGATGAGTGCCTTCGTTCTGTTTGGAAAGACACTTGGGGCATTAGTGTACGCTGCCTCCAGGTGAAGTGCGATGTCGAACGAATCAGTATAACAGGACTCGGTCACGGGATCGTAGAGGATGGGGACAGCGTAAAGCGGGCCACCGTCTGGCTTCTGGCCGCACGGAGATGCGCCAATTTTCTGTGCGAGGGGAGCGATATCGGGGTACTCGACCCATTCTGTCTTGTGGAGAAGTTTCTTGTAGTTTAGAACGAGCCTACGGCTGCGGTCAGCAAGCTAGGAAGGGGCGACACTTCTTGAATCCCGACGTCGGTGTACGTACCTCGTCTTCCAGACGCTGGGTGAATAAGCCTTATCTGGCGAGCAGTTTCCGGGGATATCATAGAGAAGTATGGTCTTAGCGGGCGCGTTGCTCATGAGCGGAATCTGGGGCAGCTCTGTCCTTCATGCATGAGAGGCGCATATTTATTTCGACAGGAGGCGTCAAATCGCATGAAGGCGCGAAGGTAGGTGGGAAATGAAACGGTTTCCATTGAATGATAAAGGACAGACTTGGGCCTTCATATGGTAGTAATATCATCGAAGAAAGGAAGACTTCTCGGGTAAGTCATGACCGCATGCCTTTGGCACGCTGTAAGGGCGTGTTTGGTGACGACGTCTATGCGGGCCCTGGCTCTAAGGAGCGACCGATTAAGCTACGCACCGATCCTTTTCACGGTGACCGCGGTCCTCCCAGCCGTGTTACATGTTCGCAACGTCGATACTCCTGCCACGAATCGCCTAAATATCCGTCTTGCGCTCTGAGCGCCTAGGACCGATCGACATCAAATTCCCGTCAAGCGGTCACCGATCAGTCTGCAGGGGAGACTACCCAGGACCATCGTAATACCTGAAGATCTTCGCCTCTGCCAGGATTGATACACAAGAATGCCGGCTTGTTCGCCTGTTGAACGGGCCGAAAAGCGTCCAAAAGTCCGTTCCTGACTGTAATATTGCTTTGAGCCTAACCTCAACCTCAGGATGGCCCTAGGCGTACCCTGCTTACGAGTCAAACAAAGGGCAGTGACCAGGGAAAATAAGGGAAGCAATCAGCGCCCTTTCACGTAAGGCATCCGGCACGGTGTGCTGTGCTACAGTACGTGGCAGTGGCCCAAGACGAGCCGTGCTGAAAAAGAGTGGGTCGCACTGGCTCCCATTGGACAACCAGAGACTTGTTGACGCTGAACGCAAGTTTGTAGATGAATACACGCATCCTCACTCGTTATCGCTCTCGATAGGTACCAGCTTCCCATCGACGATCTTGACCAAGAACATGCCCGCCCGTCGCTGCGCGATGCCGCCACGCCCGCCTGCCTCGGCCAGACGTGCGGCGACCCGTGATGTATCGAGCGACATGACCTGAAGCAGGCTGGTACCATCCAAGACGCTACTCGCGTCCCTGTCGAGCTTCACGATAGGCCGCAGGATGGTGATCGCCGCGATGAGGAGTAGCACTGATGAGACGAAGCCGACCATGAGCGGTGCAGTCTTGACCTACAGTCCGAAGGCTTCAGTGCGATGCGCCGCAAAGATCGTCAGCGGCCGGCACCAACCTCTAATTTATTGACGAGAGCCGATTCGTACATGATCGTCTCGCTCGTCTGTGTGTCTAGGGACTGCGGGAAAAGACTAAATTGAGAGGGCGTGCCGCTGTACATCGCCACATTGCTTCCCCGCGCCGCGGACCATATCATCATGGCCGTCGCACGCTCAAGCGCTCGCTCGAGGTTCGAAAGGGTTGCATTTGTGCTGTTCCGCACATACCAGGTTTCGCTGTCAGAGATGTTTGCAACCGTCGGAGGCCCGTACAACGTACTCGTCACTGTTTCGTGCAAGGCAATCCATTGGTTAGACGATGAGAGCAAAAGGTCGGGATAATATAGAGCGCACAGTACTGCTCGGCGGTCGTTGCGAGATGGCATGCAGGTACCAGGACCGGGTCGTTGGGGTTGTCGACGGGACACAGAGTAGCCTGAATTGCGAGTGCCCCCAGCCGAGACGTTGAGACGGAGATCGGCATTGCACTATCTGGTTGATACTGGCCTGGCCACCATCCTGAAAAAGCACTACGCAATGCAAGCTGAATAAGCCGCATTCTCCCGAGACTTTCGCCAAGAAGGACGCACCCATCTGCGTCACTACCGTCTGGCACCCAAGCATCCCAGCTCGAACTCCTTGCGGTCCGTCTCTCTGATTGTTCAAGTGTGTTCGTGGCAGAGTTGAGCGTCGAGGTCGTTCGCAGCATTTGAAGCGAACATCCGATCACTTGGATAGAGATGGAAAACGGCGGCCGCTTGCTGTTTAGGCTGTTCAATAGCCTCTCGTCAACGTTGACTGCCGTGACCCGTCCTGAGCTGCCTGAATCATCGAGAATTGGGCCGGCGAACGCGGGCAGGAAAGCCATACCAGGGCTCTCTTCGAAGTGCATCGCGTAGAAGACAAGATTGCGGCCCATACTGTGGGACAAGTTTTGACTCTGGGGAATGTGGAACAAGACCGAGTCGCTGGTGTCGCCAAGATCTATGCAGACAATGAGCGAAACCCGATAGTACTGGGGCTGGATTGCGGCTTACTTCCGAAAGGAAGCACCATGGTTGTGTTTGCGCCGCCCGCGGTCACTCCAGCACCAAACGCGTCCGTAAAGAGGACGGTGTCCGTCATATTCAAGAACGCCCCATCGTCAGCGGAGGACAGAAAATTGAGATTCAGGTACAGGTCTTCGCCAGCCAAAGGAGTAACAATAGGGTCCTGCGGCAAATTCCCGCAAACGACGTTGAATTCTGTCCGGTTGACGGATGCGGTCCCGTTCACAGGTAGCCCACCGTAAATGAGAGTATCGTAGACAGCGTTGTCGGAGACTCCAGGGGCGGTGAAAGAGATGTTACCACCCAGGAGGCTCAGCGCAGTGTTGGCCATATACCAATTAAACGTAAACACCCCACCGCTTGCGCGAACGCCTCCCGCAACAGAGTTCGGATCGTTGACATCGCCGACGCCCGGGGCGGCGCTGAAATCTGGGAAACCGATGATCGTCCGCACGCTTCGAGGGGTTGATACGTTGCGGAGAGGGAAGTCGAAGAGGAGAGGTGTGACCACTTGCAAGCCCGTTATCGCCGTAAAGTAAATCGAGGTGATGAGCACCGGGAAGGCCGCGGCGGGAATGCGGGCGTTTTGATAAAGAGAGTAGAGGGATGCGCCAAGGCCGTTCCAAGATGTCGTGTGGTCGGAAAGACCTGTAAGTGTATGCGTGCGTTGGAACTGGGCGCTGATGGCAAGGGGTTGCAACGTGAAGACGAAAATTGCGCAAAGAATCATAAACAGTACCTGAATACAGAAGGAGTGAGTATACGGCCTATAGCATGTGCGGTGTGTGGCAAGCAAACGACGTACATGCGCCATAGCATTTAAGAAAGTGGCGCTATAGCCAGAGAGGTTTCGCTCTGTGCCAAGTGCCCAGACAGTGAACAACGCGGTATAGAGCAGGAGGGGGACGCAATGCAACGCCAGCGTTACAACAATGCGAGTTTTTCTTGAGCGCGCGGCATGTTGTTGGGTAGATCGGTGTATGGGGTATTGCGCACCGGGAAGAGCACACTCTTCTTGCCGGAAATTCTTCAAGGTACCATCTTCCAAGCTGACGGGAGGAGCGTGAGTATATCGGAAAGCATAGAGAAGTGGGCCGAGCAGCTTACGACAGTGATGAGGACCCTCGATGCTGCAAAGCGACCGTGCTTTCCCCACGCATCACCAACAAGAATGGGTGGACGCACAAAGCCAAAGACCAAGTCGGGTACTATCAGCGGCTCGCGTTATAACCCAAGACTCATGGCGACCGGATGCGCCCATGATAGTGCCGTATATTAGGGCGAGGAGGCGGCGTGCCGTCCTGTTAGGAGACCCTGACTTCTGAACATAACTGAGCGTCTTCTCATTTACAGGGGTCGACGGATGGCAACGACTGATCAATGTGATCGATGCCTGCAATACCTAGCTGTGATGAGTGCCCCTCATGACGTAGGGATAATGAGGTAGGTTGTTCGGGTGTCTCTTTAGCCAGAACACAGACATGTTGCAGCGCGAGGAGTTCTGAGAACAGGGTAAAGCTGAATGAATGCGCTTGGTAGGAAGCGCGTAAGACCGGGGTCGCATCAACAGCGACACGGAACCCCACTGCACGTGCACTACACGCCGAGTCTCCCGAGCCAAGCGCGCGGGCCGCTTGTCTGGTACGTACTACACCTCTCTCCTTCTTTTCCTCATCCTTGAGGCTGGGTCCCTTCAAGCAGCTAAATAGGCATAACCTAATTTTTTTGGCCATGTTTAAGCTAGCTCGAGGTGGAGTATATAATGTAATGTACAGCCTGGAGGATTAATATATTAATATTCGGCTTGCTCAGGGCACTTGCCAGTGAAGGCCTGACGCCACTAACATTCCATGACGGTTGCTGCTGCGTTCCCGATACACATAAGCTTTGTTTACTTCGGGGGGCGCAGGTTCGGCGTCATCCGATCGTATATCAGTCGATGACGACGCCCTAGCCTCTTGAACTTGGATGCTCGGTGAGCGCAGTTAATGGGCGGGGCCGCCCTGGTTCGTCAGATCCTAGAATCAGGGCTGCCGTCCCTATTAAATGTGCAATATGGACCGGAACGCCAGGTGCCCTAGAAGCACAGGTGGGCGGCGTCGTGCTGTGCCAGTTATAAAGATAAATTGTCGTGATGTTCGGTTTGAGGAATGGGTGGACCAACGCGCGGCGAAGGGGTCAGGCCCGGCGCAAGTTGAACTAGTCTACACAGACACAGTATAGCATGCATGCATTGTAACATTTGTGAACAAGACAGCGAAGATAAGCTAGTGATACGGCAGTGATCTCCTAAAAATACAACAACAGATCGAGCAAACCCAAGAAACCGCGCCGACTCCGAGCCCAGCCCAGAAAAAATAGATGAATGATAAATAAAGGAAACTCTGCTCGCTCAGCTGGCGGCGACGAACGCGTTGTAGTTGTACGTCTGCGGGCTTCCCTGGAACGTGAAGTCCGGGTCGAGGTCGACGACTGTTACGCCGGCGCGGATGAGCTGCGCATGCATGGTGTCGCCTGGTGTGATGGGGACCGAGAGCTTCGTCACGCCAGCGGGGACGGTGAAAGTTTGCGAGGTCGAATTGGAGACGGAGAGGACGACCTGCGCGGGCGAGGCCGCGAATACGAGCGCCCAGACGGTGTCGCTCATCTGCGCATGCGGATGTGTCAGTGGCGACGGCACAACGCGGGGGTGGTTCGGGGGACGCACGAGGTTGAAGTTACTCGGCTTGCCGACAGCGTCTGGCGCGTTGGCATCCTTCGCGTGCGGGCGCGCCCACAGGAAGAGCCGGTCCTGTGAGATGGCCGGATATGCGCCGGTCTTGTATGCCTGGGCGTAGTAGGCCGTCATGTTGAGGAACGCGGTGTGGTCGAAGCCGTCGACCCATGCCTGCGAGTTGGGCTGCGCGCCAGCGATCGGGCCGATGTAGGACGACTCGCCGTAGTCGTTCCATGTGAGGACCTCGACGACGTCGTGCCGGTCGCGGTTGGCGATCAGCTGCTCCCAGCGAACGGGGTACAGGTGCGAGTCCGCGTAGTAGACGAACTGCGGCGTGGCGTGAGGATGCAGCGTGCTGACCAGGGAATGAGGGAACGTACGTTCTTATTGTACGAGTCCGCGCCATAGTGCGTGAAGAACCACGGCGAGACGGTCGGGAGGTACGTCCGATTCCCATCCGGACCGTTCGGCATGGCTGCGAGCGCGTTCAGGTATTGCGTGTCTGTGTCCCCGCCGCCGAGAATACCCTGCACAGCGTTCGAGACTGCGCCAAGGATCTGGGAGACGAGCCCGCCAGACGAGCCCGAGTTGGACGTGAGGTCAATGGGCCACGCCGAATTCCATGCCATCGCGCCGTCCATCACGTCGCCGTATTGCGCGAACGTCGCGGGGTCAACGAAGAACGAGGGCACGAAGTAGACGGCGTTCTGGCCGGAGAGATCCGCGTGCCGCGTGAACTGAGACGACCAGCCTTGCGGCACGGAAGACTGGCCGAAGGTGCAGGTCTCGCCGGAGAAGGAGGAAGCGTAGACGCGGTTGCGGTAGATGAATTGGTTGGGGTGCGTGGCGTAGGTCGTGATGTACGTGCGGAGCGCCGCGGCATCGGCAGGGGACGCGCATGGGAGCGAGCTATAGGCGGATCAGAATGGAGAGCGCGCAAGAAGTGGGTTGGACGCGCCTCATGTCGAAGGACATGAACAGCTTGAAACCGGTGCCTAGCTGGCGAGCGGCTTCAAAGCTGCATCGTTCGTCGGCCTCAGTGTAACGAAGCAATAAAATAAACGCACGCGTCCTGCACCCGTGCAGGCTGCCAGTCGTCCCTGCCGACATTCAGCGCGAAGCCGTCGATACCGTTAGCTTGGGCTAGTTGCATGTCCGCCTTCCAGTCATTAATGGTGTATGGGAAGGTGTTGCCGACCATATGATGGGCGAAGACATATTTCTGGTTGCCGGATTGTGCAGGTGTGGGTAACGTGGAGTTCGTCGTGGAGGAGGAGTTGGCCGTGTTGGCTGTCGCACTGACGTTGCCAGCCAAGGCTGCGTTGGTAGATGTGTCGTTTGGAGGGGCTGACGTGGGCTGTGTGTAGAAGAGAGGAAGGCCGTGAGCGGCAGAGAACAGAGCAAGGCAAAATAGAGCGACCGAGCGCATGATGAGAAGGAACGTGGGCGTAAAGAGCGTACGTAGAGAAGGTTGGGCACAGCCAGATGAAGAAGGCGGATCTGAGCCGAAAACTCACAGAATATATACGCCGTACGAGTCGTCGCATTGTTGAACAAGAACGAGGATGAGCTCGGATGTGTTCTTCAATTGTTCGCGCGAAGAACAATGGCTGGATAATCGTCGCTTACGTACCCCGACGTGCCTGACCGGAGTCCTTCAAGGCATGATGCATGATGCTCGGGATCGGCAAGCTCAAACAATACAGACATCAGTGTGTAGGAGATAGTCGTCCAGCAGAGTATTCGCTAAAGGGCATGATGATCATGAGTGCAGAAGAAACAGCATCTTGAAGTTCGAGACATGTAGCATCACGTGACGCCAGTCGTTTGTGTTCGTGTCTCGTGCTGTTGTCTGTTTCCTTGGACCACGAGCGAGCCGGTCGCGTCGAGACACGCGATGGAGCCTTCTCGCGTCGACACTCCCCGACTATGGTACCCCTCTCAGCTGGACAAGCGGCCACCGATGCCCCCGCCGCTCATCACACCCTCTGCGTCCCCGCCCGCGCCGACGCGTCCCCAGCTGTCGCCCTCCAAGCGCGTGCGGCTGACACCCTCCTCGTCCTCCGACCGCGACCGCGCTAGCATCGACATTGAAGAGGAGCGGCGCGCGTCGATCCAGAGGCTGCACGACCGCTGGGAGGCACTCGCGGATCGCTACGCGCGTGCGCTCGACGAGGATGATATCGTCGATCTCGCCACGATCCGGATCGTCAAGGACCGCGGCGTTGTACGCGGCACGCTGCGCGACACGCGATTCGGGGGACTCTCGGCTGCGGACGACGAGGATGCGGGGTCAGAGGATGCGGGGGCGCAGACGGAAGTGGAGGGCGAGGACAGCGAGGATGAGATTGACGCGCTGGCGGAGACGGGGGAACAGCAGGTGGTCAGGGGCATGCCACCGCCGAGCGAGGAGGAGCTGAGGGAGTTTATGGAAGCCGAGAGGAGGAGACAAGAGCAGTTCGGAGATGAAGACAGCGAGGATGAGGTCGATCTCCGGATGCTTGCGGAGGTACATGACGAAGTGGGAGATGAGGATGTGGAGGAGGGCGGGGAAGAAGACGTGCAGCGTTCTGTCGTCGATGATGACAAGAATGACGATGAGGACGCGAACGCTACTGATAGCAGCGCCGACGTGCCCCTTGCCTCCGCGCAACGTAACCATCCGACACGCGCATCTCGAACAGTCGACGTCGTCGTCGACGACGACGACGACCCGATCGGCGGCTGGGCGCATGATGAGGGGTCAGCCATCTACCGGCTTTCCGACCCCTCCCCACCACCGACCCGACGAAAGTATATACCCCCTCCCGATGCCGAGGTCATCGAGATCCTAGACGATACCCCTCCGTCCTCTCCGCCGCCCTCATCCTCCGTTGCACCCTCCTCCTGGCCTCCTCCATCGCCTCGCTTGTCATCCTCCCCGCCCGCGCCTGCACACGACCTTGATTTTTCCGCCTTCACGTTCTCTTCCTCGTCTGGACGTGTCTCGCGGGCGACTGCCGGGCCCTCGCATTTACGCACACCGCCTCTGCAGCTGCAGACACCACCGCACTCGTTCTCATCCGCGTCGAGCTCCGTCGAACCCGCGTCCAACACCTCTAGTCGACCAAGACCACGTCCTACAGCCAAGAATATACCTGTAATCGCTCCTCGAACCACACAGAGCATTAATGCTGAGCCTGTGCTCAAATACAGCGTGCCAAAGGTTGTCCTTACCACGCGGCTACCCTCGTGGCCCGCACTATCGCGTCCGTCAGCTTCCACTTCAACTTCCACAGAGCGCGAGAAGCTACCGCAGCTTACGTTCCCGACGCACTCTCCGCGCCGCGAGTCACCGCTTTCCGGTCCACGCACCCCGCGGCCGATGCCTACGCTATCTTTCCCGACAGCAAAAGACAAAAGGCGTACATTTACGCCAGCACGTTCATCATCTAGCCCGGACCCCCGGGCACCACAAAGGACGTCACTGCCACCTAAACGACAGCCGGCTGCACCCCCGCTCGCTGCAAGGTCACACCAGTTCCCCGGGCTCGAGCTACAGCCCGCCCCACCGAAGCCCGCCCCGCAGCCGCCGCCATTATCTCCCCGCAAGCGCAAGCGTGTCTCGTCATTGCCCGAGCCACCGACACCCGAACGTGTCGTCGTGTCGCCGTCATCACCGCGCCGCTCGGTGAGCCCCTCGCCATATGACCGAGGTATGCCACCCCTCCGTGCACCGCGGCGCGCTGACGGAGCTGTCGAGGTGTTCCAGTGCCCCAGTCTCGCGCGAAATCTCAGCCCCGCCCGCAAGCACGCTCGTCAGACCGTTCGCCAGACCATGCGCGCTCGCGTTCCCGCCCACCAAATCGCGCGCACGCGTCCGATCCGACCGCGGACTACTACGAAGCGGCAGGAGACGACAATGACGACGAGGAGGGCAGGCTGTTCGACGCGCGCGAGATGTCGCCGGACATGGGGCGGCGGGCACAGCACATTCTTGCGCGGGCGATGCACGAAATCCAGGATCTGTTGGATCGCGGGCGGGGGCGAGCACGGGAGAGCGAGCCGGCGGGGGCGTATGACCGGGGACGATCGTCGTCGACGTATGAACGGGGCCGATCGTCGCCGACATTCCGACAGGTCTGGGAAGATGGGGACCGGTGGCACGGCCGGTCGTCGTTGCGCGCGCCATCTCGCCCACGCGCACCGGTGTCGTCAGCTCGCGTCGATAGGGCGTCATCCTCGCCGGACCCGGAACGCGACCGCCAGCGCGCGCGCAGCAAGTCTCGCGGCCGGCGTGTGTCCTTCAAGCTTGACGTGCCGCCAGGACCCGTCGAGTTCGCCCACGGGCGCAGTGCTCTTGAGTCCGATGAGGAGGACGAGGAGAGCAGCAGTGCACTGGCGTCGTCGCCAACGCGGTGGGTGAGGAGATGAGGACGGGTGTATATCTGCACTGCTCGCATCTACTATATTCTTGTGCGGAAGGCGATGATGGATGGGATTCGTTTTCTCTGATACGATTCCGACGGCGTTCGTCTGGGGTCAGGCGCCCGAAGGCTATTTGAAGGGCGGGCGCGATCGGCCTTCCTTTCCGCCACGTTGCGGACTAGATCCAGCGACGTACTGCGCACATTTGGGGCAGAATCTGGCCAGGCGCGGAGAAGATGGAGAACCAAGCAATTTTGATGGGGGGGAGGGATCTGCCAGATAAGGCGACGTACGTTCCGAAAGGGGCAATACAGCGGGTGTGCGGAGGTGACTTGAGCGTCTTCGCTCTCTTCTTCTCCTCACGCTCCAAAGCACACGACAAGCCCTCCGCCCGCCTCCGCCGCCCTCGCCCCACTCACGTCTGCCTAGCACGATTTCCCCTTTCTTCGCAATCTACTTCACGACTCTGTTGATGCACCATGGTTCGCCCATCTCCCTCTCGCCATAAGATTTCCATAAGCATGCTCACCATCTTTTGCACAGGGTCAGACGCTTTCAACTCCAGGTTCGGCACATTTTTTCTCGCCTCTAATTGCAGTAAGTACTTACCGCGGTTCACCCTTTTCAGCAACCGACAAGCATACCGAGAGCGGTGCTGATTCTCGGTATCTTTACGCCGTCTCTGAGATGCAAGGCTGGCGAATCAGTGCGTCTTCCATCTCCTCGCTATGTCCATCCGCCACGTTACACCCCGATCTACCAACATATATTCTCCACTTCTCGATGCTCTACGCGATCGGGCTTCCCCACATTCAGTGTGACTCGACTTCCTCGCATATGCATGATTGCTCACCGCTCTCCTAGGTATGGAAGACGCACATGCGGCAGCCCTAAAGCTATCACCTGAAGGAAGTGAAGAGGATGACGGGAATGTATTTTTTGCGGTTTATGATGGCCACGGCGGTACGTGCTCTCGTTCTTTTATTTCCACTCGCCTCGCCTCTGCGCACATCAATCTCACCCCCGGCCGCGCCACATCGCTCATCAAAGGCGCATGCTCAGCCCCTCATGACTCTAGCTCACACGTATACTTTCCTTCGCAGGTGGCACCGTAGCGAAGTTCGCCGGCGTGAACGTGCACAAGCGGCTTGTGAATGAGGAGGCGTACCAGAAACAGAACTGGCAGGAGGCGATGAGGCGCGCGTTCCTCGGGACAGATGAGGATATGCTCGCTAGTGCGTTTCCTCTTCAACTGCGTGTTGGCCGGCGTTCACTGACTCGCCCCCTGCTACTGGTATTCTTTTTTGCCGGAATCGCCTGCTCTCCCGCTTGGCCTACCCTCTTCCGCCGGCGCAGATCCTGCATACACGCGCGAACCGTCTGGATGTACCGCCGTTGCGACGCTCGTCACGAAGGATGGAAAAATCCTCTGCGTGAGTTCTATGTCCTCTTACCCTATTCCTCCGCGTTCTGTTCCTTAGGGCTCCTGCGCCTCCTGCGCTGCCTGTTTGCCATCGCATCCAACTGCGCATATCCGCCGCGCTAGATTGCGACATGCTCGACACCGGGCATACGTTCTCACCACATGCACTCAGCTGATCGCTTTGATTTACATCTGCTCCCGCTGTAGGCGAACGCTGGAGACTCGCGAAGTGTATTAAGCGTCAAAGGCGAGGCGAAACCGCTCAGCTACGACCATAAACCGCAGAATCAGAGTCAGCACCATCTCCCGCGCGCCACTCGCAGCTCGTCTTGACCTCTCTCCTCTCCTTCCCCATCTTCCCCCATTCCCGCACCCTATCCGGGTTTGGGCTTTCGTACGTACAGCGGAACGGAATCGTGTCGTCGCCGCCGGCGGGTACATCGAGTTTGGTCGCGTCAATGGCAATCTCGCGCTTGCACGCGCGCTCGGTGACTTCGAGTACAAGAAGAACTACGCGATTGCTCCTGAGGCACAGATCATCACCGCGAACCCGGACATCATCGAGCACAAGCTCACGGACGAGGACGAGTTCTTCGTCATCGCGTGCGACGGTGCGCCGCACCCTGGCATGATCTCTCTCACGTGTCGTGCTGACACATCTCTGTAGGTATCTGGGACTGCCTAAGCTCGCAACAGGTCGTAGACGTCATCCGGCTACAGGTGTCTGAGGGCAAAGAGCTCTCGGAGATCTGTGAAACGCTGTGCGACCTATGCCTCGCGCCGGATACGACGTCGGGCGCCGGGATCGGCTGCGATAACATGACGGTGCTGATAGTCGCGCTCCTGAACGGGAAGAGCAAGGAGGAGTGGTACGCAATGGTGAAAGATCGCGTCACGCGCAAGTACGGGTACGATACGCCGACGCAGCTACCGCAGATCTACGCGACGAACCGACTGATGACCTTCCGCGCGAAACGGCAGGCGCAAGAGGAGCGCGACCGTGACCTGGCCGTGGCCGGCAGCTTTCTCAGCGCGCAAGCAGGGCTCTCGGGCCTCGCGCGCGTTCTCGGTTCGACGGGCGGGATCTCGTTTCACCCCGGCGCGGGCATCCTGTCCGACTCGGGTACGCTGATGTTTGAGCAGGACGACGACGACGACGACCGGGACGAGATGGACGCAGACGGAGACGATGCAGCGTTCTTCGGCGTGCCGGTGCCGGACATGACGAAGAGCCTCAAAGAGCAGCTCGAGGAGCTCGACCGCGACAGCGAGGACGCGGAGCTGCGCTTTGAGGACGCGGAGGATGAGGAAGCGTTTAAAGAACCATTCGAAGCCGTCATCGACCTCTCCGATGCCGAGAAGGACCGCGCAGAGAGTAGGGCAAACGGCGCGCGGACGCCGCCCACGCCCGTGCCGGGGCTGACACAGGGAGAGGCACCGCCGCCGCCCGCGCCACTGCCGAACGGGCACGCGGACGACGCGCTGCCGACGCAGCTCGCGTCGATGCCTGGCGGTGATGCGCCGAGTGCGGCGGTCAAAGCGGAGGGCCTGCTCGACAAGAGCGAGGACCCACTCGTTGTCGCGTAGCCTGGCCGCTGCCGTATCCCAACGCACTGCTGTACTCCACTGCCGTCTGCCGCATTGTTGTAGCCGCCTGTAGCCCACCCTCTGACGCCTGTATCCCGCCCGGTTCGCCGGCCGACCGACTGACCGACGCACTAGTACCACTCTGTATCATCCGCACGCCTGTCTGTTGCCGGGTTTTCCTTTCGGGATTTGTAACTGTTCTGTTTGATACACACGTCTGCCTACCTATATCTATTTCCCTAAACTCCGAATGCGAACGTCCTGTGGGCGTGGTACTTGCCGCCGGAAGCCAGGTAGTAGTGATACAAGTCCACCTGCGGAACTCGTGTTGGCCAGATTCGCGCTCGCGCGCCATGCAACTATCTTTTTCGCCTTCCTCTCTCACTCAACGAATCTCTGCTTGTTCCCTACCGTTATCCGAGCTGAAAGCCGCGGTATTAGGGATACAGTATACACTCAAACTGTCTGTGAAGGGACTGGCGCTTGAATATGCGAATGCATAACTGCTCACCATCACGAAGAGCACGTCCGAGCCTTTCGGGCCCGTCCCGGTCTACTCCCGACCCAGAGCGGACGCCCGCTTCCAGGAAGATGACGACCCGCGCGGCTTCGTCTGCTCTGTCATTCTCTGTCCTGCTCTCCTCCGCCGCCTCAGTCCGTCACTGGGAATCCCCATCGATCTGCGTGTTCGGTCCAAACTCCCATCCAAGACCACTCGTGTCCATTTCACCTGCGCGGTTGACGGCCCCGCTCGTGGCTTGATTACCCGGCTGGTCTTAATTGCAGTCACGCACATCCTCGCGCTGGTGTGGGCGTACGAGCGCATCCAGCACGCCGTGGCTGCTTCGACCGGATCGACGCCACCGACAGTCCTCCTGGCCTCAGCTTTTCCCTACTCCGACGCCTCAGCGCGTCGTTACAGACCCTCGCAAAAGCGTGTGTTCGCCACGATGGATGATGTGAAGCGCATATGATTCTCGGTCGATGACATCGCCTCGGCAGCCAAACAGGCATGTCTTCCGTATGTCGTTCACGGTTGTAATATCCATTCCCATTCTGCGACGGAGGCCCGCGGTCGAGAACATTCACGGTGCTGTATACCATTCGTGCACACGGTTGGTATTTCGATGAAGTCAGCTCGCTGTTGTCCTCCCCTGGAGGATTCCAGCCTATCTATTTACGCAACGGACACGCAAACTGTCAAGTCTCCTAGCGTTCATCTCAAAATTTTGGGCTGTACAGTAAGTGTAGCATGCGAGGGGAACCTCTCCGTTGATGATCCCGCCGGCACCCAGAAACTGACAAGATGATCATCGTGATATTGACCGTTCTTCCCGTGACTAGGAGCCTTACCAATTACTTTCCTCGCTTCCGACGGCTCAATCCCACCTTACATTCACGTGTCTGTAGTCCATGGCGATACTAGCGGACTATACTACCTAGTTATCATCATACGCTCACCACTACAGTATACTACGCTGATGATCATGATCATGAAGCTCAGCGTCCTGAACATCCTGGGTGCCGATTCTAGCAGCCCGCTGCCCATCCGCCTCTCGCCAGCCCAACCGACGCACAAACTCGCATATCTCCCTGGAAGCAACGTTCAGCGACCAGAGAGTCGTCCAACTGCTCAAGCACACGTGTCCGGCTTCATCACTGAGAGAAGACAAAGTGCTCGCTTGTGTGCGCACCTCGCGCATCTGGATTCCGCGTAGGATGATATTGCGCGCGGACGCATTCACCCAGGTATGCACACCCAATGCCAGTCCTATTGCCTGTTCACCGTATGCGATACTCATGCCGCCACCAACCTAGATGTAAGCCACCACAGTTCGAATGCGGATGTCTTGACGACCTGCAACCCTTTCTCTACCCGGATCTCCCCTAGTGCACTCAAATCTCCTTTGGGTAGATGATTCGGGCCTCAGACCGCCGCGTCTCTACCCATTCATCGATTTATTTCTCATAGAACATCACGCAGGATGACGAGATCGTTCTCGCACAAGCATACAATCGCAACCTCATCTCCCCCGCCAACCCTAACTGCTGCAACGCCAAGCAGCGTACCCGCTGTTGCTCCTGCGACGCGCAAGATTGCCTGCGGCGCATGCAGCGCATGCGTTCCCGACGCGCGGTAGATATAAGCGTTTCCACCGCCAGTCGCTGCGCCAGCCTCAAGGGCGAGCACTCCACGGTGCGCGAGATGGTGCACGAAGCGCACGTCACGCTTCGAGGCGAGGACGAAGGCGAGAGCAGGGTGTGTGCGTGCGTGCGTCCATGTTCCGTGGTCGTTGCGCGTGAAGAAGAGGCCGTCAAGTGTGTGCTTGACTATGAGAGAAAGACCTGATGTGCCGGGGAGGGGCGTAGAGAGGACGCTTAGAGAGCAGTCGGCGTCGGATTGTGCCCAGGGCTCGGGGATGGGTTGACCATCAGATGCTCGGACCCAGGATAGCACGACACGTGCGCCGGCGTCCGCGTCGAGCTCATCGTCGAGTTCGCCGGAGGCTAGGCTGGGAAGCGGGTTTTGTACCTGCTCGGCGGCGCTGGCGGTGAACTTCTCGAGTGCGTCGCGGATATGCGCGAGCGCGGACGCGTCGAGAGTCTCGGGTACTTCTAGCTCTGACGTTGCGGCGTTCTCGGCGAAGAGGGAAGCCCAGCGTGTGTGGGCATGAGATTTCTCGATGTGGAGGGTGAGAAGGCCGTAGCGTGTGGAGCCGGCCGCGTCCCATGTCCAAAATGAAGAGGAAGGTGCGATGGGCGCCCAGAGTTTCGTCGTGGAGAGGGAAGGGGCACCGGGGGCGCGGAGGGTCAGGCTTTGGGGTGCAAACAGGACCGAGATTGCAGACGAGGATGTCGAAGCGGGAAGAGGGAATGCGACGGTCACCTCTTCCTCGTCTTGTGTCCAGGCGTACGGAGGCGGCGTTGTATCATCACGCGATGCGTCACCGTGTGTGGTACGAGGAAGGGGCATTTGTTCGGAAAGTTCAGGTGAGGATAGTCGCGGTGGTGCAGTGAGAGAACGGTACGGCTCAGAACCAATCAGCAGAAACGCTGCATGCTCGGGTGCGTAAGCTGAGTACAACGGTGCATCGGCGCCGCGAAGGTGCCACAGAATCTTTGGCTTTTCCAAGTCTGACTTTGAGAGTAATATTTGGAGGGCATAGATGTCGTATTCGACCGTTGCACGTACGGATGCCGGTTTGGAAGAGTCATGCAACCGCACGGCAGCGGAAACAAGCAATATCACAGAGTCAGCATCGACACGCGCTGAGGTGTGTATTTTGAACGGTCTCGGCGCATCAGATTCGAAAGGAACATTGTGTGTTCCACTCAACGTAGCCTTGTATTCAGCCACCCCGACCATTAGTGTGTAGAGTGTGCCACAGCCATCTGTTACGAAGAGCATCTCCGCGTTGTGACCCGCGAACGCAACCGAGGCATATTCTCGGTGCAGTTCCCCGGCCTCATCCGTCACCATAGGAGCCGGTAATTCAAAGACAACCGCACAGGTAGGTTCCATTTTGTCCTGTGTGCAGCCCCATCCAAATCAAAATTAGTCCGAGCTTAGCGAGGTAGGTCAAGGGCCCGAGGCACATACATCAAAGCTGACCTGTACAACACGTAGTTCGCCATCAATGTAGAAGACAGAGTGAAGATCCGGAGAAGAAACTAGATGATTATGACGGATCCTGCTCTGGACCTCTCGGAAGGACAGGGGAATATGACTAGACGTGGTGGTTTGTTTGGGTTTATACGGGAGTGGCTGTCGGCGCAAGACGGAGGCTTCATCGACTGCGTCAAGCTTGTAACCCTCGAATTTAGGGTTCAAAAGGGCCCGGTTTGGACGCGAAGCGAACATTTTTGCCCTTGAACGCGGTTTCCTGGATCGCGGGCATATACAAGTTGTCGAGATGTCCTAGGCAAGCTGATGGAAGATTCTGAATCCTATGACCTTGGCAATGCTGGTTCGATGATGTCACGGTCACGGTACCGCTTGATTCCAGGCACACGACGTTCGCACGGATATGGCCGACGCTTGACACAGGCTTGACATGTTGACAGCTTGATCACCACCACTACAGTATGGGTGTGTGGACTATGATCCTGCTGTTTATCTGTATTCTGGCTCCCAGGCCATGGCGAGAGACGGAACCTCTCAGACGCGCGATTACACGATTCGGGCGGCACCGCTGGCACAACGGTACAGTCGGACTTCCAGTCTTCGTTGACTCGGACGTTCTCGAATTCACCAGCAACGTAAAATTCCAATTGAATCGTAGCGTCTTCACTGTAGTGTGAGCACCGAAAGATAAATGATTATTGGGTGTATCTGCTGTATCTTCGTGTTGTATATGCTCATGTTTGGCTGACTTGAGTACCGACATGTACAGATCACGTGGACACATCCGGCTTTCCTGCCCGGACTATGGACGGTTTATCGGCCCGGGCGGTAAGCTTGACATTTTGTGGGTACAGAAATCGAAACGCTTCAACGTTTCTGCGATTACCACCTGATGAACGTACCGTGGAGAGACCTACTTTCCGTCATCGGCCTCGTATTTTCTATACATCGCTTTATTCATCTACTCTCGTCTATCTTACTCGGCCATGTACCGACCAGAAAGGTACAACGCGAAGGCACGCGCTGGCACGTTGCACAAGAAAGGTAAAGTGCACAAGAAAAAGCATGCCACTCGAAATGGGCCACAGGTGGATAATGTGCCCGATGCGAATGCTGATGTGCTGGAACGAAAGACAGACGAAGCGAAAGAGGCAGGGAGGAGAGCAAAAATGCGACAGCAGGTATGTAGCTTGATTTATTATAGTCAATTACCATTCAGAGCGTGCGCGTAGCTCCTCGAAGAGTCCACCTCAAAAGCTTCGAGCCAGAAGAAGAAACGTCTTGACAAGTACATTGTACGTTCTCTACTGCTTGTCTGACTGGCGGGCCACAATGTCCAGTGATATAGGACAAAAAACTCAAGAAAGAAGAGCGACTTGAACTTTTCGAGAAGCTTGTGTTAGTCGCTGATGGCCGCTTGATTTCTTCTTTCTCTCATATCTCACCAGAAAGACTCAAGCGCAACTGTCCTCCACTCTCCATCTCCAATCTTCCGCGACGCTTGGAACTGGCCGCCCTACAACTAGCCAAGCGCGGCTTGAGAGGCAAGAAGATAAAGAGGCCCGGCATGCGTTTGACAGGGTCTCGAAAAAACGCCAACGACGCACATTTTCGAGTGTCGCAGGTTATCATTCGGATGCGAGCGAGTCTAGCCATGGGACTACGGTGCTTGGTACGGGCGAGGATCGCATGTCGGTCGAGCCTGACGAGTCTGCTGTAAATGAACCTACGCCCGGGATCCCCGTCGACGAGCCTGCACGCGCAGCCGAACGAACGGTTGAGCTGCCTCAGCAGGCTGTTGGAAGTGCTTTACGGAAGAACACGGACGGGACGGTCGCGCAACCGCGCATACTTCCAAAGAAAGAGAAAGGCAAACGCGTGTGTACTCTATTTTAATACTTTTGCTTTGCACTTAATTTTTCACTCGTAGACAATCTTGCAGAAGTGGAAACGAAGTTTCTCTACAAAGGTTGAACCGGAACCTACGTCCGATTCACCTTTCGACAGTTCCGACTCCAGCGAGGCGTCCTCTGGAGAGGATGGCTCTAGTGACGAAGAGAGGGTCGGTGCGAGTGATGGTTCTGAGTCTGGCTCTGGCCTGAACTCGGACTCTGAAGAGGATGAAGGCGGCGGGATGCAGGAACAGCCGCCTCCCCAGAGCAATCCTGGGTCTTTCAAACGATGGGCAACGGCGCAACTCAGTGCTGTCAAGGGCTATGTTGTACCCACTGCAACCGACAGTCCTGCTGGCCTACCCGGATTGTCGTTAGTTGATCCCAATAGACCACCTCCAGCGAAGAGGCGGAGGATTTCACCTCCACACTTGGGGGATGTGCGCGGCCCTTTAGGAGAAGACCTTTCTTTGCCCACGACATCTCTTGCTCAAAGCTTGCAGGCCAGCGGCTCGAAGGCGTCATCTTCCAAGCAAAAATTTGTTTCTGTGACCCGGCCCACGGATGTGGAAGAGGCGCGGCTTTTACTCCCCATCGTTGCGGAAGAACAACAGATTATGGAAGCGATTCTCTTAAATCCCGTCGTCGTTATATGTGGTGAGACTGGGAGCGGAAAGACGACGCAGGTGCCACAGTTTTTATATGAGTCTGGCTTTGGTTCTCCCGGGAGCGGTACGTTCGTCCGTCCTCCGTAGAGGCAAAGGCCCTGACACGGCTATAGAGAACCCGGGTATGATTGGTGTAACACAGCCCCGTCGAGTGGCGGCTATGTCCATGGCCTCGCGCATCGCGCATGAGCTCTCGCTCACTTCCTCGCGTGTATCATACCAAATCCGCTACGATGCAACCGTCTCTCCGTCTACATCCATAAAGTTCATGACGGACGGTGTGCTCTTACGTGAGCTAGCGACGGACTTTCTCCTCAGCAAGTACTCAGTTGTCATCATCGATGAGGCACACGAGCGTAGTATGAACACCGACATCCTCATTGGTGTGCTCAGTCGTGTCGTACGTTTGCGCGAAAACATGTGGGAAGAGGGGGAAAAGGGTGCTACTGTACGTGTACAATCGCAAGGACGTGAGGTTGCTTATGAAGTCGTTTGTGCAGCCACTTCGCCTTATTATTATGTCTGCCACTCTTCGTGTGAGCGACTTCACAGAAAACAGCGTCCTTTTCCCCAGCCCGCCACCAGTCCTCTCCGTCGCTGCACGACAGCACCCAGTCACAATCCATTTCAACCGACACACCGTCTCGGACTATGTCACTGAAGCCGTACGTAAGGCCTCCAAAATCCATGCGCGGCTCCCGCCAGGCGGCATCCTCATCTTCTTGACCGGGCAAAATGAAATTGCGGGCGTGTGTCAGAAGCTCCAGGAGAAATATGGTGCGCGGGCCCTTGAAGAGCGTAAGCGGCGGCGTGCGGCATCACAGCGACAGACAAGTGCACAGGCGTTTTTCTCCGACGTTGGAACGGCCAAACCATCACAAGGTCTGTCATCTGTTTAAGCCCTTGTATACCACTGACGAGGAGAATAGTCGATATCGAAGCGGAGGACATGGACCTCGGGTTCGCTGAGATCACCCCAATCGCGGACGATGGGGAATGCGACGTGGATACAGATGATGAAGAGGCACTCGATACCGACTATGATGGCGAAAACGAGCAGCTTGGCATTGACATAGAGGAATCCGAAGGTTCGTTTACCTCTGACACGATGTATGATCACTCAGAAAACAGTAGTTCCGATGCACATCGTGCCTCTGTATTCTCTTCTGCCGAGTGAGAAGCAAATGAAGGTGTTTGAGCCTCCGCCTCTAGGTATGCGTCTCGTCGTTGTGGCGACCAATGTCGCAGAGACGTCCTTGACAATACCGGGAATCCGCTACGTCGTTGACTGCGGTCGGGCTAAAGAAGTGAGCCAACCTTGATCTGTTCAAGCTCGCGGCCTTCCCTCACTGCCATCATAGCGCAAGTACACCACGGCCAGCGGCATTCAATCCTTCCAAGTGAGCTGGATTTCTAAAGCTTCCGCTTCACAGCGCGCCGGACGGGCGGGTCGCACTGGCCCAGGCCACTGCTACCGCCTCTACTCCTCCGCCGTATTCGAGAATCATTTCGAACCGTTTGCGGCCCCTGAAATTCTGCGCGTTCCAATTGAGGGTCTTGTCCTGCAAATGAAGAGTATACATATTGACACCGTCGTCAATTTCCCCTTCCCTACGCCACCTGATCGGTCTGCGCTGCTTCGCGCAGAGACTATTTTGACCAGGCTTGGCGCTCTCAGTCCACCGAAGAGCGCTGCGAGGCAGGTAGCGGGTGGGCAAATCACGGATCTCGGGAAGACAATGTCGCTTTTCCCCCTATCACCGCGGTTTTCACGGATGATTGTGAGCGGGCGGCAGCATGGGTGTTTGCCATACATTATTGCGATTGTCTCGGCACTGTCCGTAGGCGATCCATTTGTCCGCGAGGAAGCCATCGGGAACATGTCGGATAGCGAGGGCGGCGATGAGGAAGAAGAAGAGCTTGCGCATTTGGCAAGTGAGAAAATTAAGGCGAAGGAACGCAAGAAACTTCGACGTAGAGCATTCTTCCAGTCGCAGCAGGTGATCTTCCCCGCAATTCTTTTGTCGAAAGCCTAGTTTATCGCCTTACTTTAGTTTCATGCCTCCCTTGGAAACTCTACCAGCGACCTGTTTTGTGCTCTTTCTGTGATTGGCGCGTACGAATTCGCTGGCGGTGGAATGCAATTTTGCTCAGAACACTTCGTTCGCCAGAAGGTATGCTCGCTCTGTCTTCATTGCCCTGTCGTAAATCATGCCACTTGACAGGCAATGGACGAAATTCACAAGCTGCGCTCTCAGATCAGCAATATTGTCGCTGTCAACTTTCCCGGGACAGACAGCGGCTTTGTTCCGAACTTGCCTCCTCCAACGGCCAAGCAAGTCCGTACCATTTCGCTCTTGCTACATGTGATACTTAGTCTCTGGTAGTTGAAGGTCCTTCGCCAGTTACTTGCAGCCGGATTCATTGATCAAATCGCTGTTCGAAAAGACCTCGTCACCAAGGACATGGCGACCGGAAATAAACACACGACAGCGAGGGGCGTTGCGTACAGGGCCTTGGGAATCCCGGAAGATGTGTACATTCACCCATCGTCTATCTTTGCGAATCTCCCTCCTGCTGATTATGTCGCGTTTCACGAGACCGTGCGTACTAATCACGTTTGGCTGAAAGGTTTGGTCCTCTTTTTATCTTGCCTATGTCCGCTTCTAAAAACCTTTGCGCAGGCATTACCGTAGTCAACCCCGCATGGATCGCATCGCTGGGGAAACCATTTCTCTGTACTTTCTCCAAGCCCTTCAAAAACCGCGTGGGAGAGCTCATGGTCACACCGAAATTCGGCCCAGACGGATGGGAGCTGCCTGCGATCAGAGCGGATAAACTGCAGGGCTTGTAGATGAATGGACGTATGACTATGACTATGCTACAGTTAGATACGCAGTGATGCGATGCGGATGCGAAAACATTCAAGTGCAAGGGGATTCAAATCTGTAATAACGTTCCAAATGCAGCAAAAACGAGCAAGCAGGACTACTCTGTATGGACGAGGATCTTAGCGACCCACAGGCTGGGAGAAGGCGCATCAGCAAAAACAGAGCCATGAAGCTGAAGCGTCAAGGTCGCACCTTTGGTTTCTTGGGAATAAACATTGCAGATTGTTTCGGCTTCTTCGCGGGGGGCGGCCCACGGAGTGGCTTGGAGCCTGAGGAAGAGACAGTGGCGGAATTGTCGGCTGGTAAAGACCGTTTCTTTTGCAGCCCGGGCTTGTCAGCGGCTGGGGCCGCTACGAGCTGCAGATCTACCGCCGATCGAGTCGTCGGGAGCGATGCCTGCGCCGAACTCTGTGGGTCTTGTGAAGACTTGGCACGTATTTGTGACGGTGTCAAAAGCGTTGGAATTGGGCCCGGCAGCGGTTTTGCAAGCAAAGAGGTGTGAAGAGGCGGCGGGCTTGCAAGCCGTGTACTCGCATGAGGCTTTGGTGGGGCACCAGCTGAAGTGAAGTACGAAGAATCAATCTAGCAAACCATTGTTTATACCAAAGAATACCAAAGTGATGCTTGCATGGACATACGTCAACGAACGTCGAACGCGTTCGAGCGTCTTGAATGAGCTGCGCCCAGGTCTTGTTACTTCGCTCCAGTGTCGCCGCGTGACCCAGAATGAACAAGGAAGACTTTGCCCGTGTCAGTGCAACGTTCATGCGGCGTTCGTCTACACTTATAGGTTAAATGGAAGTTCATGCACGAGATATATTTCTGCATACCACTTAGGAAACCAATCGTCTCCAACCCTGGGCCCGCTCGCACGCACGACAAGATGATAATGTCCTTTTCCTGGCCTTGAAATCCATCGACTGTATTGAAGTCAACACCACTCGCAATGTCGTCTCCGAATCGTTTTCGAAATGCCTGACGCAGTGCTATTACTTGCTGACGATACGGTGTCACAACGCCCACCCGTGACCCAAAGTCGATGGACGAAAATTCCTTCGTCAGCCGTGCATACAGGTGCGTTGCAATCTGAACTTCCATGGGGTTGGTTGTGGAGGTGCCGACAGACACCTCCTGCCCGCCAATGATATTAAAAAAGCGGTAAGTGCCAAAACGTTGGTTTTCCTGCCACGGTCGCTTGGTTCGCTCGGCCATGTCCGGGCCATCCAGGAGGCGTCCCTGATAGAAAAGGAGGCTTGGGAGCGCACTGATGTCGGGATGCATACGATACTGAATGCTGGGAGTTTTTTCAGTAGTTGTTTTAGCACTAGGCGATAGTCTAACATTACCTGAGCAGGTGAACGGCATCCGGTCGATGTTTCTGAAGCCGAACAAAGAGCGACTGATTATAGTTATAGCTGGTCGCCTACGAGGTGTAATCAGTGATAGCACACGGATTGCACCCCTGGCGTTGTCGGACCTCTTTCGATATCACTGTTGGTGGTAGCTGTTGAGGATCTTCGAAGGCGAGATGATGAACGTAAGTTGGATACTCTGAAGCATGCAACTCACCGCCAACCATTATGCACCGCGCACAGCTGAACTTCAGTGGAATTAAGGTACTCAGCTCTATCGCTTGCGCTGCCTCGTCAATAATGATCATCTCAAAGTCGAGATGCTCCAGCATTTCGTGCCCCGCGCCAGAGAGGGTGCTGCAGACGACGTCCGCCTCCCCAAGTACTTGCATGCGGATGTTCCGACGGTTGCTGTCTAGCGTGCGATTCTCCGACTTCTCCTTGTCTCTCAGGTTGTTAACCTGTCGGGACAAGTCGTGTCGGCGCATCTGAAGCGCCTCCCGTTCTTCTTCGAGAGTCCTCGCCCGCACCGTATTGTCCGTCAAGACACTTGCCTCGTTCTCCTTATCTTGTAGTGCCTTGCGCACGGACTTGAGCGTCTCAAGGAGGCGGGCTAACTCCTCGTTCTGACTTTTCGCCGTCGCATTGACATTGTTTAAGCGCTCGTCCACGATAGAGTCGAGTGAAATATCTCTGGTGCTCATGTTGAGAGCCTTCTCTGCGCCGACGCGGACGACTTTAACAGGACGGCCATCTGCGCGATGACGGACGCGGCTAGCAACTTCGTCGATGGCAGCGTTGCTAGGGGCGCAGATGAGGACTCTCTTTGGTGGAGTCTTATCGGAAGTCGTGCTCGGACGTCCAGCATTGATGGCAGTAGGAGCGACTGCGCGGGACTGGAGGAATGAGTGAACCAAGGCACAGATAGTCGATGTTTTACCAGTTCCTGGTGGACTAAGGCAAGTCAACTTCATTCGAAACCAACAAAGACAGTCACACGTACCCTTGAATGAGCGAAAACCCGGTAGATTGCAGGGACGACACAATTGCTCGCGCCTGTGGAACGTTGACGCGGTATTTCTTCATCATATTCTGTACTTGGGACTCTTCTATGCGAGGCGGTTGTGAGAGACGTGGATTGAGTATAAAGTCGCAGTAATCGTAAAATTCAAGCGCTACCAAGGCTGCGTATTCCCGATGAACAGTTGCTAGACTATTCCAGCCGGATGAGCATTCGAGTCGTCATAAATGTGAAGCTCTGCACCTGAAAGCCTTGCTGACAGACCACTTGGTGTTAGGGCTTAAGCCAGGATCCGGACGCCCGGCAAGGTGACAACGCAGTGTAGCCTGCGCTCCCTGCTTAGCCCCGCGGACGGACCGGAAGCTTTGTACTTTAGCAAGAATCGTCTGATTCGATCGAGGATTTCGCAGAAGAACAATGTCGGCCTCCGTGAGAAACCAACCCGACTGAAAGTGCTCTTCCATGAACGCGTCCAGGTCCACCCAACGATCCGAGTACTGTCGCGATGTGATCTCGAGGTCATACGACTCCTTCTTTTCCATTTTCTCGTTGACGAGCTGCGCCCAGCACTCAAGAAGCAAGAGAGGCTCGAATGTCGTACGAAACTGCCAGTAATTCGGATACCGGTCCAATACAGGCGTCGGATTGAGAGGCTTGCCCGGTGGAGTGTCGCCCTCGTGCTCGTACGGCCAGGACAGGATGACACGGTGAAGATCCGATACATCCGGCTTCATGCGCTCTCGCGCCCTCCGCGCCTCATCTTGAGCCGTCGAACGGGCGTGCCCCAACGTCGCACCAGGAACAATGTCCATCATTTTCGTCCTCCGCTCCGGTTGCTTCTTTTTTTGCAACGACCGTAAGCTTGCCATGCCGCCGTCATCTTCGCTCTCTGAGCTAGATGAGCTGACCTCCTCAGGTTCGGATTTGTTGGACTGAGCATCTACGTCGGTCTTAGCAGGCTGAATCGGCTTGGGACGAGGGACGGTCGCAGCGTCAAGTTTCTCTTTATCGCGGGAGGAGAAGTACTGCGATTTGACGGAAAGCGGAGGGGGCTTCTCAGGCTCGCGACTTGGTGCTGGAACAGGTTTCCAAAACGAAGTACGCGACGTCTGCGCACGGGTCGACTTGTTTGGCTCTGCGGATTTCTTGGTCGACACCAGTTTTCCTTCGCCAGGTGAGAAATAGGCGTCGAGGGTTTGGCTTGCGAGTGAGGGTGTCCCTGACGACTGACCGAGCCGTGCGAACTCCTTGATTGACGTCTGGCTCCTCCCTGTGGGTTTCAAGCCACCACCACTACCTTTCTCTCCGGAGGTTACCTTCTTGTCAGCTGGATGCGGGTTCAACCTGGACTGCTTTAAGGTCGGCCCCGGGAGTATTTCGATCTCGTCGTCGGCCCGCTCAAAGGAAACGACGAGGTCTCTGAGCTCTTTGAGACGCTTCGAGTCGAGTTTCGTCGAGCTGGATCGGTTTAGAGCGCGCTCGACGTCCTGCTTAAGCTTGGTGAGAGCAGTGTGATCCGGCTGGATCCTTGCCGCTTCGAAGCAGCCGAAGAGAGACTGAAGGAGGACGAAGGACTGATGGAGAAGCTCCTGGTCCGTTAGGCGAAGCCATCGTGCGAGCTCGGGGAGGACAATCTGAAGGTCGGAGACCATCCGCTTTCCGACACGAGAAACCTTTCCCGAGGAGTGATGCGCTGCGGACGAGGCCATGAGGATTGCTTCCTCGAACTTGCGCCAATACTCAAGCATTTGACGAGTGAGGATTAGTGCATCGCGCATCCAATTTACCATCCATTGGTTGTCGTCGACGAACATAGACCATGCGGGGGTGTGCTGAAAGATGACGGCTGTGGCGCGAGCCATGAGCCTCCAGAATGTGGTAATCTCCGCGGCAGGCTTGAAGCCATCCCGATTGTCGACGAAGGATTGATCAAACAACAGGGGATCCAAAGGACCTGCAAGGACTTCAATTATATCCGTCAAACAAGTGACAAGGGAGGCGGATAGCATGCATGCTTCAGGGGCTTGTGGGACGTATGAAATGAAAGTTTCGAGAGTAGAAAAAACACCCTTAAAAGACTGCTCAGGTGAATACCGTATCAGTTTCTGAAAACAGTCATAGCGAAGGTCGACGTCGAAGGCTTGACCGACAATAGTTTGCCCAGCCATGCGGACGTCTTCCACGGGAGAGAACATGAGACTCCAGAGAGACTTGACAATATGGTCCCTGCCAAGTAGCTGATGGATGGAAGAGGCAGTGTTGTAATTCGAAAATCGGGATGAGACTTTGGAAAAGCCGTCGCGAAAAATACCTAAGGAACGGTTGACTTCATCAAACACCTGCCGTGCCGAAACTTCCGATGGAATTCGGTCGAACACTGGCTTAAATGCACTCTTCATGAGCACATCCAAGTGGGCGATTCGGGAGAGTAAAACGATGAGCATGGCCATGCCGTCCACGTCCGCGCCGAGCATTGAGTCGTAGATCTTCGTCCACAATGATTGGTGGATGTTCGGGGGCGATAGTTGTACGTCCAAATCGCCCTTTTTCGTCGACTTATTCGCTCGGAAGGCTTCGTACAGCTCACCGATTGACCGCAAGACGTCCTTCACATCCGATAGCATTGCAAGGTAGACGAGTTCACGGGACACGCGACGAGCGAGAGACCACTCGGAAAGTGTGTACTCGCGGGAAAAGGCGACAGTGACGATGCGGTCAACATGAATGTGAAGAGTATTGAGAGCAGCACGCCGTTGCGATCGAGTCTGTGGTTCCTTCGAGTCTTCTGCTTTCTTGAGTACAGCTACCAGAAGCTGTCCGTACGTGAATTAGATCCAAGTTTATCTTAGGCTTCCGAATAATCACACCTTCGAAGCCGCGCACATAATCACGGGGCGCGACTCTTTAAAACGTTCATGCTGAAGTTCTTCGCACAGGAAATCGAACATCTTTGCCAGGAAATCGTCGAAAACATGCAAGGGCCACACGCTCCACGTGAAATCCAAAACCCATAGCAGGAACCACGGAAGGGCCTCGATGGTATCGGTCGGACGTATGAGATCGGTGAAGGAAGGGTTGTCCTTGATACTAGCGAAGACGACTAGGGGGTAATCCTTGCCTCGGTTTGCCCAAAACGTGTCCTTGAGACGTTTAACGGTGTAGACGAAACATCTTAAGATGTTTGGAAAGTCTGTAAAACGAGTCAGCAGATGCAACTGGCAGACTAAAAGAACACATACGTTTACCGTTGTCGTGTAGGCGTCCAGCGACAGTGTGCGCAATGTCTATTGGTGTGCTACTACTGGACCGCAGAAACTCATCTGGGATATGTTGGACTGAGATACGAACTGCCTCCCAGATGGCGTTTTCATCGGTCGATAAAAAGGAGTCGGTTTCGAAGCTCGCACTACATGCCGTCCCAGAACTCCCACGGTAGGAAACCGCACGAGAGATCATCTCCAAAACACCACCATGCGTGCGCTTGAAAGCCTCTTCTTGCATGGGTAATGTTTGACATAGAAAAAGGCGGGCGGCAGCAAATGTCCGCAATTGGACATCGGAGTGGAGCAACAAGTAAAACAAGCCGGGGGGAGGTGGATCACAGGGCCAGCCGTCGATGGTAGACGAGGGTATATGCGTCTGGATTAGAGCTAGTATAGGGGGTGAACGCAGGATGCAGAGGTTAAAAAAAATGTGGTAGGAAACTGGTCTAGGAAGGTCCTGAAGAATTGAAGGCGGTGAGGTCCCCGGTGAGTCAGAAACGAAGCCGTAGTTGGCAAGGGACTCCAACACGATATCTCGTTCCCAATTATTCGCGACGCGCATGAAATCATCTAGAATGTGTGACGGAAACACAGAGAGATACCTGCGCAGAGGATACATCATTGTCATGGAATGTGTAGAATAAGCCACTTACGTTTGACGTGCGTTCCACTTTGCAGCCTGCAGACCCCTAACACAATCACAACACCCCCTCAGAATGATCTCTAGCCGTTCCAACCACTGAACCTTCTTGCTTCCATCGTATGCGAAGAGCCGGATAAGGTATGTTGCGGCCATGACAAGGGTCTCGTCCGCGCGGTGGCAGTACCAGTGAAGCCGGTCTGCTGTGGTGGGTAAACCCATAGTCCAATCAAAGAGCTTGACCATGAGCTTGGGGTCAGGATCCTCGACGGGGAAGTCGCGCAAGCCGATGAGAGCATCCTTGAACTCATCGGGCCCGTTAGGCGGGAGGCGAGTAGCCATGGGCTGCGAACGCAGTATGAGAAAGCATTAGGAACTGACATCTCGATACGTACCGGCACAAATGCTTCCTCCTTTGCAGTATATACGACCTCAATGCAATCCAGACAGCGACCAAGAAGTAATTCTGGAGAGTCGATACAAACCGACGACGGAAGACGCTCGACGAGACGTGAACCGCGCGCGACCGGGGCAGAGCGCGGTGCACACGAGTCACGTGCAAAGCGCGATGACGCGCTAGCGACTAGCTAGCGGTGCACTTCCAATGCTGCTTCCGGTCGCTGCTTTTTCGCTGAAACGAACCTGCAAGAATAACAATGGATCTGGAGCAACTCTCTCGCCTGAATAGCCTACTCGACAACGAAGCTGGCATTAGAGAAGTAGGCTCGTGTCTGTAACGCTGTCGTGTGCTCACTGGAGGCAGAAAATCAAAGAGCATGTCATCGACTTCGATAAGAAGACCCGAACGATGGCAGGAACGCTAAACAAGGTGCACTCGACGCCGTCGTCTCAAAGTTAAATCCGTACCGTGCTCCGTATTGTACCTCTGCTTAGACCCGCGCGCAGTTCCGGCTCTTGTGGATTCAGTTCGCCCTGTCCTTGCTTCGTGCAAGAGTACGAGCGAAGGGATTGCTACGCTCATCCCGCCGAATCAGTTCTGGCGATGGAAGGAGATGTGGACTAATTCATTGCGATCTGCCGTTTTCTCTGCCGTCTTCTCTGAGTTTCTTATGAACGGCGCGCTCCTTTCCCTTGATGCTGTCGCCGAGCAACTTGGAAGTGTGTACCAGCACCAATTACACCCTTGTAAATAATCTCATCGGCAGTGTAACAGTCAAGGAAGAGTGGAAAGATCGCTTTGCGCTGAGCGTGGAAGATTACCTACACGGTGTCATCACGCTAGTCAACGAACTGGTGTGTATACACGTCTTGCGAACAGTCAAGCGGTCATTCAACCGAGCTTCAGTCACGATTAGCGGTCAATGCCGTCACGCTCGGTGATTTCGAAGCCCCGATCAAGATTTCCCTGTTCGTTAAGGATGTCTTTGCAGGGTTTACCATGGTAAGCCGCAGGTCGTCAAGATCAGATAGGCATCTGCCTCATGAAGCACGCAGCTCAACCTGAAGAACGACGTCTTGCGCAGAAGGTTCGATAGTCTGAAGTATGACATTAAAAAGATAGAAGAAGGTGGTTCTTGCACCCTGTCAAGGAGACATCCGCCTGATTCGCGCAGTCGTATACGACGTTTCTCTTCGAAAATTGGCGTCGCCAAAAACGGCACCGACGGATGCAGCCACTGTATGACAAAATGGCAGGCGTGTACAGTCCCGCCATAATCACGATGGCTCCGAGGAGTCTGACTTGCGGTACTTGACGGCGTCAGCGGACGCGTAGGTCATGAGTACAATTCAGAGGTTAGATATAGCTTGCACATAAGAGTAGCTGTAATAGTCGACGCTCTACCGTTTCCTGCGAGAACGGATACGCTTTCCATTCTGGACCGCGGGCCCGCGACTGCAATCATAGGATGGGTCAGGCCACACAAGCAGAGTATACACAGGCGCACCCTCGAATTTTCTTCTTCGGTTTCAGCTCATGTGCAAAGCCTTTGGGGTCTTCACCAAGTCGGAATTTCTGTACGCACCAGAGAATATATCTTTGGGGCCACTTAATTGCGAGAGGCAAGAGAGAACGGGTGGACGCACCTCCGGTCACGCACTTCCACACCGGCCTCCTTGAGACTTGCCTTATCGGCCTGAAATAGCTCTTCCCATGTCCCAAACGAGATCTTGGTCTCTGCTTGGCGACCTATAGCCTGCAGGAAAAGATGAGGGGTAGTGATACCACCTTCATTGACGTTGAATAGAGAAGTGACCAGAGGCGGGCACAACACACCTCGAGGCGGTGGGACCGGCCGCGCTGAAATACCCCCTGAGTACAAACGTGCGCACGAAGGCGCGAAAGCGCGTACGCGAGCGCATAGCGAATATGACATGGTGGTCGAAGCATCGACACTGGCTGCTGTCCTGGCAGACAGGCACCTCGCACGTGGCACGTGCCTCACTCCTGACGCCAGGCTACGAGTCTGACACGTCCGGCCAGCAAGACTGTGCCTAGCTTCCGGCGCTGTTGGTCTCCGGACTACTACGAAGCAGCCTCTGTTATTCCAAGGTATCAAGAGACTTTGAACGGGATAAGTGCATTTATGACGACATCCATTCGTAGAGAGACCGTGAAAGCTACGTGTAACCAACTCTACAGTCTTCCGGGTGCCGATGACTTGACCTGCGTGCGAAGCGCGATAGAATACTTGCGTGGATCCCGCTGCGCAAATACCTCCTCAATCTCTTCTAGCGTGAGACCCTTTGTTTCCACAAGGAAGAGGTACAGCATGATGATCTCGAACATATCCCATGCGAGAAAAATGATGTACACTGCGTAGTAAAAAAAATCAGTGCAAGATCGTGTACAAATCAAAAGAGGCACCTTTCCACTTGATTCTCGTGAGGGCGATGGGCAACCTGTGATTGGAGTTGGTAAACGGTGACTAACAGCAGGTCCTCAAACATACGCAAATGTATTTATCAGAGATGCACACTGCGATACGATGTTGAGGAAGGCCAGACCCTTCGCGCGTGTCTCGTATGCAAGGATCTCCGTCGCGTAAATACCTTGCCTAAAATTTACAGCACCTGTTAATGATCTGGATACAACCGCATCGCAGGGGCCCACATTGGCGTCCACCCGAATGAATAGGCGACCATGAAGAGGTAGATGAACGAGATGCCGGCGTTTGACCGTGTGGTGTTGTCCGTGCCACCGCTTAGGAGACCCGTAACGATAGCGAGACACGCAACGCATGCGCACATGCAGGATATGAGTAATCTGCGGCGGCCTACGCGGTCGACAATCGCGCATCCCTGGCGAAAACTCTAACGTGGGTCCCGCCCGTCCCTAGGGAAGAAGGCACGCACAGTTAATGCGCCAGCATAGGATGTGATTGAATTAACGAAGTTCAACGTAAGCTTGCGGTTTTGAGATGTGATGCCAGCCGCCCCGAGCAGGACAGGAAGGAAGTATGTGATCAAGTTGTTGCCCGCGAGCTGGCCAAAAGCGCCCATCATCATTACGGTGAAGGTGCGACGACGATCTACCGCGGTATGGAACAGAGATCGGTAGTCCCACCAACGCTCTATAGGAGATGTATGAAAGCAGGTCTAAATGAGAGGCGACGGTCGCCTCACTGTCTGCCCCTCCAGCGCGGATCGTCTCCTCGATCTCGTCCATCTCCAAGTCTACGAGCGGCGAGTGCGGGTCCGCGGTGCTTGAATGGAGCTCTGCGAGTACATTGCGAGCTTGTCCAGTCTTCCCAACGGTGTACAGCCATCTTGGTCTACATTCGGTATGGGTGAGACTATGGTCCATTCTACCGACGTTCGACGCACGACTCAGGGAGAAGGAAAACAAATGTGACGTTGAGCACGGCAGGGACCAGCTGTTCGCGTTTATCAGGATCCGTGTAATGGTAGATAACGACACACCTGTATCCAGAGCGGCAAGCGCCACGAGAGGTTGTCATTCCACCTGCCGGTTGCTACCATCATCCCCGTCGCCGTGATCTGACCAACGTAGAAACTGGCCTGGTTCAGTTCTGGTTTTCGTCGAGAGTGGTAAGACGCGTACAAAGAGTTCAGGAAACCAAGGAAGAGACCACGAGACTTTGGAGGCGTGATCTCCGCAAGGAAGGCTTTTGCACCTGCGTTAGCTGCAGCAGTGCCCATACCGGTCAAGAATCGGCCGCCTATAAACGTGCTACGGGTCGTCGCTGTCGCTGTGATAGCCGAACCAATGCTATGAACAGGATATCGTCTTCTGAGACCGGGCTAGTCAGAGGAGCTGTAAGCTTACATGGTTATGCAGTTCCCGGCACACATTGCCACTCGCCGTCCGAACTTATCCGGAAAGTAGGCTGTATAGTTCCATTCCTTGACTGTGTGCATCTAAGAGGAAAGACAGCTCACACGCGGGCAATGCAGCTCTAGTCAAATCGAGCGGGTTCAGAAAGGTGGGAGGGGGAAGACATCACGCGGCACCTACACAAATGAGCCGCTAGTGTCAAGAATGAGCCGGGTGCAGCTCTCAGCTTACAGAGACTTACACAGTATAAATTCCAAAGACAATGCTGGCGTGCAAGTCAGTAGCAAAACAAGAAACCTGATGTTGAACCTGCATGCCTTGTCGATGCGCCAGCTTCCGACATACCAAAGTATTCTTGATACTGCTTCATGGCGTTGATTCCCCCCATAACCTACCTCCATGATCGGACGCGCAGTGTTCACACAGGATATTACTCACCGTGCCATCAAATCCACTATCACCTGAGCAGCAACAAGCGCACAAGACGATGAGATAAAACTATGAAAATGAGAAAGGACGCTAGTTAGCCATCCGGGTTGATGAGCTTACCTGGACTGCGCGAATAGTCCATGCTTGCAGCCCTGGGTCAATTTGTAAGGCTGCGTCGAGCTTAGCCTGCTGTTCCTCGGGACTTGTCCGAGTGCGCTCGATATAAGGAATGTTGTCGACGGGGACGTCGATGGAGTCCCCTTCGACCCGTTTCGCATCTGACATGGTTGAACTCGCTGGCGAGGGCAGAGGACCAATCTTTGTCCAACGATATGCAGCATGATAAATAGCTCCGGAGCAAAGCGCCGCTGGCGCAAAGCTGATCGGGAGAGCAGCAGACTGACTTTTCCATTAGACTCGTGCGATGTAGGAAACGTGACCATGCCGTCCGGACCGTGCGCGCGAGAGAGCAGATGAGATGTCTGCGAAACCCACGATGTCCTATCTGGGCGCATTCATGAGGGCCATGCCCCATATGCTATTCCGTAACGGCGCCATATCAAACGAAACATGATAAGAAAGTTGCACAGACAGCGAAAGAGCCAGTGCGACGCTGGGTCTGGCTTGAAGAAGTCACAATGACGGCGACTTCAGGGTAGCAAACTACGATAGAACGAACCTCCTAATCGTCGAACGTAATTCTTGTACCCATGGGAGGTCTAATAGATGCGCTTTGCTGCTCTTTCAACTTCTTCTTCGCTTCCCATGACGGATGGAGCGGCTTATCGTCTCTCAAGGAGTCTTTCATGGGCAGATGCAATGGCTCGGAGGCTGATAGCGTAGATCGTCGGAGTTTTGATTGCAGTCTGGAGACGCCAGGCCTTGAATCGTGCGGTCCGCTGTCTTGTTGTTGAGGTTGATGTGGTTTTCCTCGTGGATAAGACTGTCCGAATTTCGTATCGTGCTCGCTGGACCTTGCGTCCTTCTTCAAATGCTTCGCATTTCTGCCATATTTTTTCTCCCATATCCTGTGCGGTGATGAAGGGGGAACCTCGACGGACACGAAAGAGAACTCACGCCCGACGGGCTCGCTGCCCGCGCCTGTTCTTGCGAACACCGTCCGCGGCTGCCGCCTCCCTATCACTGAACTCCGAGTCCGAATCACCGCGCGTGAAGCCCACAGCGAGAGAGGGAAGGAAGATGGATTCAGAGGGCTTAGTTGCTCTCGGGTCGGTCGATGGGGCGGACGACCCTCTTGAAAGTTTCGTTGCGTCATGACTGGGCCCAGGCAGCTCAGGCTCGATAGGGGCATCGGAGTACGAGTCGCCTTGTCCATCGTCAGACTCATCCTCGACAGTGCCCGACTCCCAGTCATCGTTGGCAACTGTGATGTCGTCTGCTCCATAGAGCCCATCTTCCCCCTTGATATCTCCGCCGTCCTGCTGACTATCATCCATGCTAGCTCCATCGCCGCCCACGGATATGGCGCTGGCGGTGGTCGGCGCTTTGACATGATCGCGAGAAGCCTTCTGAGCTTTCGCAGGACGTTCGTCTGGCATTCCCGAAGCGTCGTCGGCTCGTGGTTCAAGCGGCGGGGAGACGATACTCCGAAGGGAAGATACGAGAGAACTAACTTCGCTCGACAAGGCCCTCGAGCTCAGCAGTCGTATCTCAAGAGGAGAAGTCAGAGTTGAGCCCGTATGCAACAGCGTAGAACGCCCGGCTTCCATAACAGCCTGAAATTGAGCATTTCGAGATAGAACCTTGTCTTTTCTAAGCTTGTTAAAAAGTGCATAGGCCCCCAGAATTTCATGATCCGCGCTCTAGATGTGTGTTTCAGACAGCGAGAGCCGGTCGAGGCATGGCATACGTACTTTGATTTCATGGAGTAGTGCCTCCAGTTGGTCTCGCTCAGCAACATCCGCATCAGGCCTAAGGTCAAAATTCATTTGAATACAAGTAAAGTAGGACGGAACGTACTTGAGATTCTTCAATTTTTTCACCAATCTCTGTGTCTCAAACGTCTTCGCCTTCTTCGCCGCCTTCTTTGCCTCGCGGAGACTATGATGCTAACCATCCCGTGAGGTACGTCCTTCCAGAGATATATGGAACAACATACAAGTTTTCCGGAGAGTTTAACCTGGCGGTCGACCTGGAAGGCAGATTCTGTCAGTGTCGACTAGAGTACGGGAAGACTACGCACCTCGCCTTCTCCCTGACCCCTCTTCCTCTTCAGACCACGATTAACTTTTGCGTCCATTGTGTATAACAAATACGAACGACTGATTATGTGAAGAAGCGATTCCAAAGGTAGTAGTGGAGAGTGGTGCGCTGGCCGTTTGGCCGCACGGTTGTGATGGATGCTGTGTGTGCGATCGAGCGTCGAGCGAGTGCTCCGAGGTGCTCCGTCAGTGTCACGGCCGTGCTTGACTTCAACCTTCCACCATCGTTGACCGTAGACTGAATCCACCGCATTTGGCTCTTAAAAATACGTTTTTGCGATGGAAGAACCTTCCGAAAGGAAGTTCTTAGCACGATTTGAGAAGTATGATCGGCTGCTTGAGCTTCAGAACAAGATTCTTGCTATGGACAATGATCGGCAGCTCTCTCGAGATGAACAACGAGAAGAGGCACTGCTTGAGAATGCCGTGCAAGTTATTGTAAGTTCTTCCAAACACGGTCATCTTTAAAGAGCTCATGTTACAGTAGTTTGCAGAATATCAAGAACAGTCGTTTCTCCTGGATCCATTCCTCGAAGGCCTGGTAACTCCTGTTGTCGAGAAATTGAAGACGCGTGCGGCTTTATGGGTTGATACAAAGCCCGACAACATACCCTCTACGAACGCGCTGCATCGTTTGGCCTTCCTATTGTACCAGTACATTAAGTTTCGGGGACACAAAATGATTGGTGTGTAATCCTACCGTTTCGCCGTTCAACCATGCTTACTTTGATCCAGTTAGGTTCTTTCCTCACGAAGTCTCTGACCTAGAGCTCGTGGTCGGTTTCATGCGCTTTTTAGATACATGTGAAGGGACGTGGCTTTGGTCACTGCAATATGTGACACTCCTGTGGATGTCCTTGATCTGCATGCTTCCCTTCGACCTCTCTCAGTTCGATGAGCCCGGACAGACCGGAAAGACGGCGTCAGAGATTGAATACTTTGGCCAGAAGAATCTTGGAAGATCTGGTCTCGAGCGCGAAGGCGCTGCCTTGCTCTTGTCGCGACTATATGCGAGGTGAAGGTCGAGTAATATATTCGTCCGCACTATTCGAGCGTCGAACAGGAAAGACGTGCAGGACCGAATTCCACAGTTCTTGGCGTGGGTTCAAACCGTCGTCTCGGAAGAGCGGGACGTTTTCAAGGTGAGGCTCTACTGAATTTACTATGGCTTCCACCTACAGCGTGTATTCACTAGACCATCGGCGCCATCCAAACGCTGTCCGAGGTGATGAAAAATGCACCCGCAGCCATCGTTATTCCTCATGTTCCCGCTGCTCTGGCTCTCGGAAAGTTCGTTGAAAGCGGCGATGGCCTTATGAAGAACGCCATCGTCCGTAAACTGCGTGTCAAGCTGATATCCCGTGCCGGTCTTCGTCTCCTCCCCGCCACTCCGATCGTCACTCGCCGCAAAGGTCAGAGCTCCTCCATCATCGCGGTGTGACTGCTAATCGTTTTAGGCCGTACCCTATCTCTCTCGCAGCGTGACGACTCGCAAGGCGATGTAGCCTTCGGAGTTGAAGATGACTTTGACGTCCCGGAGGAGATCGAAGGCGTTTTGGAAGATGTATTTCCCGCACTGCAGGACCGGGTGCGCCGGCTTGGTACGGCTGCCTGGTTTCATGCTCAATGCGCTGTTAGGACACGATCGTGCGCTGGGCATCCGCAAAGGCCGTCGCACGCATCTGCGAACGTTTGCCCTCTGAATTCACAGGCCAGGTCGTTAGCAGTGTCCTAGGACTCTTCTCTATTCACTCGATCGGTGTAGCTTCGTTATATGACATGCCTGCCATCGCCGAGAGCACCTGGCAAGGTGCTTGCTTAGCGTGCGCCGAGCTGGCTCGTAGGAGCCTGATTCCGCGGTCAGATCTTCCTGCTTTGGTCGACTGGATGCTCAAGGTCAGTCGTTTGTGTCTCGAGTTCGGCGATACTCACGCGCTCTTATAGGCGTTCGCATTTGATATCCGGAAGGGCGCGCACTCTGTTGGCTCAAGCGTCCGGGATGCCGCGGCGTATGTTCTTTGGTCGCTCGCAAGAGCTTACGACCCGTCGACTCTGCAACCTTTCTGTGATGCACTGTCTAAGAAGCTCGTAACGATGTCGGTCTATGATCGTGAAGTCCACATCCGTCGCGCAGCCAGTGCGACGTTTCAAGAGCATGTCGGCCGTACCGTGCGTCCTTGGACGCGTGTCTAGTACGTCTTTACGAACGCATAAGCAGGGCCTGTTCTCCGATGGGATCGACGTCCTCAGGAAGACCGACTTCTTTGTGGTCGGCGTGAGGCGAAACGCCTTCCTCGTCTCTGCTCCGCAAGTTGCCGAGTACGTCTGGCTCATTCCTGGCGTATACCACATAGCTGATTGTGTACGAGGCATGTCGCATACCGCTCGTCGTTGATCGACCATGCGCTTTCTATCACCGTGCGACACTGGGACCCCTCCGTCCGTGAGCTCGCGGCACAGTCTCTCCGCCGCATCTGCGAATTAGACCTGCGGGACCTAGGTTCTTCATGCGCCGGACGTGCGGTTCGTACTTCCGTACGGTTAAATTCTCCGCTCACCTCCATAACGTAGCGCAAATTGCTGTCGACGACGGACGCCGCGGATATACATGGCGCTCTGTTGGTCCTGACAGAGCTTGCTTCCGCCTTTCGGGATGCACCAAGTGATCTCTGCCTGGAAGCACAGAGACAGGAGGTACGTTCCTTCCATGCTTCGGCTGGCCGTCCTGACCTCCACCCTAACCAGATCTTCTCGTATCTTGCCGACGTTCCGTTTGAAACCATCCAGTCGCCTCGCAACGAGCTTGTCACCAGGGCAGCGTGCCTCCTGATAGCCAGCAGCATCTCGCTTGCCGAAATCCGGTTAGAGGAGAACTCATCCGTGAAGTACTGGCGCAAGGTTATTGACGCAGGCCTCAAGCATCGTGTACCAGCTGTACAGGAAGCAGCAGCAAATGCCCTCGGCGAAGTGAGTAAATTAGTGGACTGCTCGTCCACTGTCAGGAGATACGTGCCTTGCTGGCGCTTCCAGGCGCGCCTGTTTACTGACGCCCTCACACGTTTATTCGCGATTTCCGTGGCGGCACGCCAATGCAGCAACAGAGTCTTGCGAGACTGCTGGGTGTCTTGGATTACACCGCGTATCCCCACGCCCTTCCCGAAGTGATCGACTGTCTCCTCGAAAGCGTTAACAATACGGTAACGTACCCGGCCTAATCATAGTTCAACGCGTCTCACCTCGAGCCAGTCGCGCCTCCGTATGACCAACGTCGAGGCACGCCGCAACTGCTACGTCTCGATCCCTCAGATCGTAGCACGCCTGTCAGCACCCCTTCCGACCGTCCTCGCCGCCTCTCAAACCGCAGCCCTCTTCGACGCGCTCATCGGCGGGCTCGAGGACTACACAGTCGACGAGCGCGGCGACGTCGGCTCGTGGGCCCGCATCGCCTGCCTCCGGGGCCTGCCCGCGTTCGTCGCGCGCGCGGCATCGTGTCCGGACTTCGCGGACCGCCTCCCACCCGCGCGCTACCACGCGGCCGTCGCCGGAGTGCTGAAGCAGGGTGTCGAGCGCCTGGACAACGTGCGGCAGCAAGCTGGCGAGGCGATCGGCGTGCTGCTCAAGGCGCCGCTGCCAGACGTCGCGGAACCGGAGCCCTGGCGTATCCGCGGCGTCGAGCTGCTGCACGCGCTCTTTATCGAGTGAGCACCTCTGCGGCGCCGGCCGTTCAAGGCTCTCACTCCTGTCCTCTTCCTCAGGGCCGGAGACGCGTCCGGGTGGCAGGAGGCGCAGTGGCTCTTCCCGCGCGCCGTCCGCCTGCTGGAGATCGCGGAGTACCGCGACGCAGTGCTCAGCGGGCTTCTTCTCAGCGTCAGCAGTCGAACTGACAGCACGGTGCGTGTCGCGCGCCCTGATCGTGTGCCCGCCGCGCGCGCTAAGCGCCATGCAGCAACGGCCGGTCGCAACCAGCCTAGTCGCGTACGTACGCACGCTCCCCGTCGCGGCAGCGGACGGCGCGCTGGACCTCCGCACGCTCGTCGACGCCCTCGTCGCGCGCGCTCGCAAGGGCCTCACCTCGAACAACACCGTCATCCCCGTCCTACAGCTCTTCAACGTCCTGCTCGAGGCCGACGCGCTCGCGGCCCTCAGCGACGACGCCGCGGGCTCAAAAAGGTGCCGCTGCGGACCCTGATCTCCGAGTCTGCGCGCGCTGACGCCACGCCCGGGCAGCCTCGACGCCCTCCTGCAGATATCGACGCGCGGCGTCGCGCGGCTCAAGAACGTGCAGCGTATCCACGCATGCATGAAGACGTACGTGCGGCCCCACCCGCGCCGCTTTCCCGCCGACGCCGACGCTGACGCCCGCGCGCCCGCAGCGTCGTCAACCTCCTCAACACCCCCGCGCTCTACGCCGCGTGCGTACCGCGCCTCGCCGACTTCCTCACCCACACCTACCCGCGCGTGCGCTCCTCCCGCATTCTCTCTCGCGCGCACCCCCCGCTCACCCGTCCCGAAGATCCGCGCAGACACCGCCGAGTACCTTTATCAGGTCCTCCAGAGCCGCGACTTTAGCCGCGACACCGACGGCGCGGAGAACCTTCTACTCGAGACGGAATGGTGCGCTCCCTTCCGGCCCGCTCGCACCGCGCTGAGCTGACGGCCGACCCTGCCCAGGATGACCGACGCCGCGGGCGCGGCGGCCGCGCAGCTAGTTGCACTCCTGCGCGAGTGAGCCAAACGCACGGAGGATAAAATGCCGTGGTACAACAGCCACGCGCCCAATTTCTAGTGGAGGTGCAGTATGTTACACGAATTTACTAGCCCGGTATACAGACATCTATGTACCTGTCCCTTGCGCCTACGAGGCAGGAGAGGAAAGGAAGTGCGCCAGTGTTGGACGGGATGTGCGCGGGTATGCGGAGAAGCGAGATGGGCTTGTTACTCGATGCCGCCATAGGCTCGGCAGACTGGCAGCCGGGCGATCTTTCTGTCCCAGAGCGGGTTTCATTCCCAGCAGAAAACAGCGACGAAGACGAGAAACGCATGCGACAATCGCAACCCGTCGATCACACTACTTTCGTCCACCCCTCCACACAACCACACAAAGAACGTGCATCAAAACAAACGACAAAACAAACACGGTATCAAAAAAAAATAACAGACATTCGCAAGCGGAAAGCTCAACCTCAACAAACAGCCGAACCTCGCCGCGACTCTACGCACCCTCGACGAAACCGTCCGGCTCGTACGTGCCTCTGTACACGCCCAGGTGCGTGCTCGCCAGCCGCGCGATGCGCTCTGCGACGTGTCGGACTTCCGGCGCGAGGACGCTGAGGCCTGCGCGCGCCATTGCTTCTTCGGCTGCGCCTGCGCCTGCGCCTGCTCCTACTCCTGCGCCTGTTCCTACTCCTGCACCTGCACCTGCGCCTGCTCCTACTCCTGCACCTGCACCTGCGCCTTCAGCCGCTCCAGCGTCAGATCTTACACCCACACCCACGCCCACCCCCTCAACAGCACACTCCAACACCGCACGCCGCAATCGTCTACGCGCGAGGACCGCAAGCGGCGCATCGAGACGCAGGTGCGATGCGGCCCAGCGTTCTGCGAGGGCGAGGAGGGCGGGCGGGGGTGGGGTGGGGGGTGGGGGGCGGGTTGATGGTTGGGAGGGGTCGGATGGTGAGGTGGGGTTGGAGGGTGAGGTGGGGTTGGAGGGTGAGGTGGGGTTGGATGTTGAGGTGGGGTTGGAGGGTGAGGTGGGGTTGGAGGGTGAGGTGGGGTTGGAGGGTGAGGTGGGGTTGGATGTTGAGGCGAGATCCGATGTTGAGGCGGGTGTCAAGGACACGCTCGACGATTCCGCAGCGCACACACTCGGCGGAAGGCCCCGCGCCTCCGCGGCGCGCGCCGCAACCTGCAAAACGAGCGCCCCAAGCTCCTCCGGCGGCGGCGGTGCCTGCCCACACGCCCTAACAAACACGCGCCCAAGCCCCGGCGGCCACAAATCCCTCAGCTCCGCCTTGAGCCTCTCCGTCCGCCCATCCGCAGGCAGCGCAGCGGGTGCGGTGCAGAGTTGACGGAAGAGGAGGAGGAGGAGGTAGAGTGCTGAGAGGTCTGCAGCGTCTTTTGCGAGCTGGATGAGGCGGGCGGTGTCGAGGTGGAGGGATTCTGGGTATTGAGGGGGGGGCTCGAAGACGATGTCGACGAGGGCGCGGAGGCATGTGAGAGCGATGCGCGTGCGGCGGGGTGCGGGGGCGAAGGAGGGATGGGCGTCGGCGAGGAGGGCGGCGTGTGCGGAGGACAGCCAGGCGCGCGTGAGGGGTGCGCCGGCGGGATGGCGCTCGGCGAAGACGGAGAGCTCGAAGCGGGGTGCGGACTGGACGATGTGCGGGCGGAGGGCCTGCATCTGGTGGTTCGCGATGTCCTGTGTTACGCGTCAGCGGGGGGCTAGAAATGCAGAGAAGGACGGACGAGCTTCATGAGCTCGAGAATCTCAAAGCACGCGCGGAGGGCGCGGACGGCGTCGTCGTCGGCGAGCTGGACCATGCTCTCGACGGCGGCGTCGCGCATGGGCGCACAGTGGTCCTTGAGCACGGCGCCGAGGAGCGCAAAGGTCTTGGCGGGCTCGAAAGCGCGATGGGCGACCTGCTGGCATATGAGGTCGGGGTCGAGGGCGTCGGCGAGGACGGGGGCGGCGTCTGCGCCGGGGCGGGGGCCGCGGGGGG
>MU273583.1:0-84750 GCA_022160365.1 Vararia minispora EC-137
CACCTATTTGTGCACGCTATTCGTTTCTTTCATAGCCTTTAACTTTCGCTACGTCACTGGGCGAGTGGCCCGGCATTTAATGGTCGGCTGTGGATCCACCGTTGACGAACGGACGCAAGGGTTAATAGGAAACAGAGCAGAGAAGAAATCGAGATGGTGATCGGGATGTGAAAACATACAGCCGAAGAGCTTGGGTCTGCATCTGCAGATCACCCGGTGATGCCCCGGAGGGGCCGTGTATCTTTCAGTCTTTTGTGGCCACGTGTCTCAAAACAGGGTGGACTCAAGCCGTTCCTGAACAGCGCCCACACATACTAGTAGCTCACAGTCTGCACCTCCACTGCGCATATGGAGAGTACTAGAACGACGGGACCTGCCTCGTCTCCCCGGGGGCTGTTTGTTCCTGCTCGGAACACATATGCGTCGGTTTCAACCCTCTAACCTCCGTCTCTGACATAAATACGTCCGAATCTCTGGCATTTCCTGAGAAGATCCTCGAGGCACCCCCGGCTTTTGCGAGGCTGGTCCGTCAAACATGGCACAAGCTCCTCTCTTCGAGCGACTTTTGACTTCTTCACCCCGAGGAACGGCCCTGGTATAATTAATCGCTCTGTTGGGACCTCGCGGAAGCTCATTGCCGCAGAATGAGCAGCTATTCTATGCTGGTGAGAACAGCTGTCTAGCGCTCTCCCGTCCTCGTCTGAGCTCGATTTTCCCCTCTGGACAGGCACCCCGCCGTTCCGAAGCCGCTCTCGGCGCATCCAGCGTTCTGCTATGGAGGAGGACGTGAGAATATATGTATCAGAGTGCATCATGTCGATAACGCGAACCTAGTCGGTCAGTGTTTCCTTTAGACAGCAGTCATTCAGAATCCCATATAAGACCGTGATGCTGTAGAATGTGCGAACCGTGTCCTTCTCTTTAACTCTTACGTGATGAAGGTTCTTCCTGGTCACACAAGCGTCCGTCTGACGTTTTGTCTCATCGCCGTGCAAGTATCCAGCCTCTCCTTCTCACAAGCCGTTGCGACCACAATATCACGACCTTCATTAACACCATCGGCCTCTACGCATATATCTACACCTGTCTCTTCTGCTTTGCCCATACCAACATCTTCGGCCTCAAGCACCAGCACTAGCACTAGTTCTAGTGCTGGCAATAATACCACTGCTACCGCCTCGTCGTCGGTTTCACTCTCACCTTCTTCGACTTCTTCCTTTGGCTCTCTTGCTTTCCCGAACGGCCCGACTTCATTGCCACCCCCTCCTCCTCTCAAACCGGGTCAGCTCCCGAACAGTTTCCCGGTCGATCCCAACATCACTGCTACTAACACCTTCGACACCTCGTGGCAGAATGGTAAGTTCTTCCGCGTAAGCTCCGCGTTCGTGAGCTGAACGCCTGCGGCTACGGTAGTCTTCGAAGTCACTCAAGGTCTGCCCAACATCTCCTTCGCTCTTGCTCGAAACTTCGCTGGCAGCCTACCCGTGGAGCGGTCCGGACATCCTAACAACACTATCTTCTTCTGGGCGACCGAGCTTACCCCTGGGTCGCTAACTGCGACGGACCAACAACTGTCTCTGGTACCATGGATGATTTGGCTTGGAGGAGGCGGAGGAGGGTGAGTTTATTCGCGCAGAATAATCCCAGCTTTCTCATCGGCGGCGCAGACCTGCTTCGTCGGGCCTCCTTGCGTCCATGATTGCGGTGCGCTCCAGAGGTCTCTGTTCTATCTCCTGCCTCTGAACAGCATGCAGAATGGACCCATGCTGATCGATACGAATGCCTACACTATTTCGCAGAACGCCAGGAACTTTGCCGATCTGATCGACATTTTTTGGGTTGACCAGCCAGGTGCGCAAAATAAGCCCCATTCGAAGCTTTGCTAACTGAGCCGAAAGTCGGCGTTGGGTATTCGACCGTCGATTCTGATGGATATGGTGCGCGCCCGACTAATCTTCTTGTCCCCCCGACTGGTTTGCTGAACGTCGTCCAGTCAACAACGAGAACGACGTCGCGAACGATTTTGTGTGCTCTCGCCCGTATTTGCTCCGCAAACTCTGCTAAGTCCATCTGTCCAGACTGGGTTCCTGACCAACCTCGTGAAGGTCTTCCCGAGTCTGGCAGTTCGACCGCTGTACCTTGCCGGCGAAGATTATGCAGGCGTCTACATTGTACGTCGCCCATCTGAGGCTTGTCAACGTCTTGGATAGCATTTCATCTGCCAACAGTCTTACATTTCTCAAACACTTATGAGCGCCTCGTCGCCTCCTGTCAACTTGGACAAGATCGTCATTGGCAATGGCTTGCTCGGCGATTTCGCGCTCTATCCAGATCTTTCAACTGTACGTATCAGGCTGTTCGGGTCCGCGAGTGACGGCGCTCATTCGTGCACTCGAAGATCAGCATTCTCGAGTCGTTCCCGCAGCTCGTGAACTTCGATGAGAGCGTTTTCAATGCGTTCTCGTCCAAGTATGTCTGCTGCCTCTGGAACACCTATGTTCGCTGAATCTAGCCTACAAGGGCCAACATCTGCGGCTACAATCTTGGCTTGACGTACCCTCAAACGGACCCGCTCCCTTCGTTGCCAGCTGCACCCCGGCGCTCCCGCTTCTGGTCCTCCTTTAGAAACAATTCGCGCACTCCCGGAGTGGTGTACAAGCGCGAATGCAACATGAAGCGCCAGAGCCCGTCACTGGGGAATGAACTTGACCCGTTCTACGGTTGTGCACTCTTCGACGAGATGATCGACTATGCAGCCAATTTCACTAACCTATGGGCAGGAAATGCGTTCGATGTCAGGAATTCATTTTTATTTATGATGGCTTAATGCTGAACCGCCCTAGCTATTTGATGTTTCCAACGCTCTGAACCCGAAGGCTACGTTCGACGGCGGCGTATACTTTAATTGTTAGACGTCCGCCGCTTCTTTCGAAATATGCTCACACCAGTTTTAGCTCTTCAAGTTCGCCTGGCACTGCACGCGCCATTCAGCAAGAATTGGACATCAGTCAATGCATATCCTTTCGGCTCCACTACCAACACTTCGTCTTCGAGTAACATCTTCGGCGATCCCAGCCCTCCTCCGGCGACCTTCTTCGAGAATCTCGTGTCCGCTGCGATTGGTAAGAATGTCAGCGTGGTTCTGTATTCAGGCTCCAAAAACGCAATTGCAAACCATCACGCCCTGGAAGGTGAGCCGATGATCGCGTATGCAGCATCCTCGTCTTGACTTTTCCAAGTCCTCATACAGAACACGACTTTCGCCGGTACGAGAGGATTTACGCGCAAACCGTCCACGACGTGGAATGATGATGCCGGCAACGTTGCGGGCATAGTTCACACCGAGCGTGGGCTCACATATGCGCTCTTCAATAACGTCGGCGCGCTCGTTCCGCGCGCAGCACCCAATGCGGCCTACACTTTCTTTCGTGACTACGTCTTGAAGTCATCGTCGACGGGCACGATCACCATAGACTCGAACGGAAATACTGCCGTCCTCGGGGGCGAAAACAGCGCTGCTGCTGCCGACGTCCCGCGCGTGGCTTCTGCGATATTCGCGGGCACCGCGACGACCGTGACGACTATCCTCGCGCCGAGCGCGACGGTCCTGGCATGGCAGCAGTTTGTCGACCCTCGCAATTCGACATCTGGAAGTGCGGCAGTCCCATCGCTCTCAGATGTCCGAATGTGGCGCCTTCAGCTTTTAGTCGCAGCTGTACTCTCTGTGCTTTTGTTACGCTAATTCTCCATATATTAGGCTTTCAGCTAGCCCATGAAGAGGTGTGCTGTGTCGGGTGGTCGCATGTATAATACCCAGTTTTTGGCTCTTTCCTTGCACCTCGATATGGACAATCGGTTCGGACTACAGGTGTCGGAGCAATGGGATTTCTCGCATAGAGATACGATATCGACACGAGACAGGCGTGGTAATACCGTAGACACCACAAATGATCTGGCAGGCTCATGGTCGACTCGGATTTCTGCTGTCATGGATATAGTCATGTCAGCAATTCTGAATCGGCAAGTCGATCGCTGAGCCGCAACAGACTCACGACAACGGTACAGGCGACTTTCAAAGCGAGCATGTCGTGACCAGGGCGACACAGTCCAGAAACGCTGACAATGCAACACGGCTAGTCTCGCAATCGGACTAACGCGTGAGAAGACCAACCTCTTACGCAGAGCTGTCTCAATCATGCGTACAGCGATCTGGTGATGAGACTACAAGATGACGCAGGGAACCCTAAGTAGTGCTATCCCTCTGATGTTATACATCTTGCTACACGCAATTGCTTATACTCTGAACTTCCAGCCGCATTCTACAGACACCGCAGCCAGCTTAAATCCATCTACCACAGCATCCTAAGCAGGCACGCGTGAAACAGACTATCATTTCATTCTGACCGAGAAAAAACCCGAGAAAATCCGAACATACGTATGCGTGACGTTGGGCTACAGTTGGTGCAAAGGCGCGGACCAAGTAAACGCTACGAGGACTTCAAACAGAGACGTGCTTGCAGTGGGGACGAATAGAATGCGAGAAGTGGACGAGAGGGGACCAGAACACGAGGAGCAGGACGGAGCTGTGGAGTACGCGACGAAATAGGATAGTCTGGATAACAAAACGCGACAGGAGGGGAAAGGAGGTATAGGACGGGCGGCGAGGCGTATGGTTAGTGAAGGGTAGGAGGGGGGACGCCGGAGGAGAGTCAATAGCTACATTGGGGAGAAAGTAGATACACACGAGATGGTAGTCGAGATAGATGCGGAGATGAATGGTGCGGAGAGAAAGAAGGTATCCAGGAGGGCCAATGACGGTCGGTTGAGGTGCTCGCGCGGGTATAGCAGACGGAGAAAAATCACGAAGGTCGAACCGGGGAGCTGCGGAGGGATATCACTTCGTGGTCCCGTCCGCAACTGGAACCTCGCGTCTTGTCGTGGGCGTATTGCTGGCGAGCGCCCCAATTCTCCCCGACGCGATATCGGCGCTAACCCCGGGTACTTGGACCATCGTCCCGCGGGGAGCAGGGCTCCACGAGTTGCGGTTCTGGAAGCTCGGCTTCTTGCGTACACTGGCTTTGTACGCTGCTCGGATGGCCGCCTTGCCGCTGTCTACGACACACGATGCACTGAGGATGCTGCTGAGCCCTGCCGTAGTGCTGTTGGTACTGATAATGGACATCGCACGTGAAGGCGCAGCAGAGGGCGGATCGGTGGGGGAGAGGACGGGTGAATTCGGGCTCTCGCTCGACCCCGAGGCCGTGCTAGTGCTACCGGAGGATAACGCGGGAAGTGGCGCGGGAGTTGTAGAAGAAAGAGGGGAAGGTGATGGAGAACGGGAAGACGATGAGAAAGACGGCGACGAGCGCGACCCGCGAGTGGTAATTGACGCCCACTCGCTCTGTGATAGCCGCTCGCTGTGGTCTGCGTTCACAAGCGAAGAAGGGAGTGTCATTGGAAACGCGGTCAGGAAGTCCTCCGGGAGCTGCGAAGGCGTTGCGGTTGTTGTACTTTCCGTCTCTGCTGTGTCTGGACAGGACGCGGAGGAAAGCGTGTGAACACGGTCCTTCCACACAGAGAGATTGCTGCCGCAGAGCGAAGCGTACGGCGCCGCCGCTGAGAAGAGGGTTAGCCCGGCCACTAGGCGTATTGGGGGCTTAAGCTTACGGGGAATGCCTTGTCCCGTCAGCTTGAACAGCGGTAACGCAAACGTCTCGATAAAAAACACTTGTGATCGTGCTTCAGATAGGGGTCCTTCTGTTGGGTTCAGAGACGCCGGCATGTTCAGATACTGCTCAAGAACCGCCTGTGACGTCCATTCATTCGCTAACGCTGTTGCCCAATGCTGGGAGACGCCCAATGGACGACACTGCCGCATGATGCCGTAAGCATAGGCGCGTATTAGAGTAAACGGTGAAGGCGAACCGGGTTACTGATGTCTGCCCACTTGATGATAGCTTGACATACCAGGACCCGCTTGACCCACAGATCGTCCTCGCGACCATTGACAATGCGACCGAAATTCGCCATGAAATCGGCGTGCACACGCATGTCTGTTGCAAGAACAGTGTCGTGTAGGAGCTTGCGGAACGAGTGCGGCTCATTGGGAGTATCGAGCAGGAAGCCAAATCCTTGTCGCCTGAGTGTATGCATAAGGAGTGTGCAGTGAAGATGCTCGAGGGGCGATTTGTCGTCATAGAGCTCTGCGAGGGGTGTCTTCGCATTTTTCTAAACGATGGGAATCAGTCAGCCGATGGCTCGTTTCAAAGCATCGGGGAACGTACCATAAACGTGTTTGTGAATCCGGGGTGCCCAACGTCGTGCCCGATAGACGCAACATAGAGACAAAACAGGTCGAGAGGCCTAAGGCAAGCTGCGAGCGGATCGACGCCCTCCGGAGGGACCCAGTGCTTGTCAGATTCTTGCATCAAGATGGAAACCGGAGGGACTCTGCCTGCCGATAGAAGGAAATGATGGGTGGCTTGGAGCACGTCGACCGCGTGCTGGAAGTTATGGTATGAATTCTGTTGACGGTACGCCTTCCGCAAGCCACAGAGCAGTTCGCCGATTCGTTCTGCCCACGCAGATCGCGGTCATCAGAGCTCGTACAGGCGATGCGGCAAGTGCACGGACCTATCGATACTCCGACAGCCTCCTCTACCCCTTCCACGCGGAAAAGCGTTTCGAAGACAAGAAGCGAGGTGTAGAGCAGGTGCTCCTCGGGAAGTTTATGCGGCTCAAAGCCCCACGCGTCGGCGGCGTTGATAAGCTGAGTGCGGATATCACGCTCGGGTGGTATCATGGTGCTGTAGGACGATCAGCGATGGCAAGCGAGGAAAGAAAGCGGACGGACGAGTCGTCGCCGCTCTCGAGGGCGGTGTGGGTGTCGTTATACATTTTGCTAAGGAGCTCTGCATATCTAAATGAAATGGAGAGTTCATGATGATGATGATATGAGACGATGTGAAGAGGACGTACTGCGGCTCTTCCTGCACTTGGTCCCAGCCTCCCCAACCGAAGCCGGAGGCTTGGTTACCCTCCTCTGCACCGAGGGCAAGGGCGAGACCGCCGACATCAACACTCCTCCTACGAGCCCTCTCCGCAAGGGAAGATGCTGACTCTGCCGAGAGGTACATAGTAGGGAATGGAGGGACAGGAGTGATAAGTCGGAGTGGTACGGCTACTTGTGGCAAAAAGCAGCGATCGGTACGGGAGAAGTTGCAGGCCGACAAAAAAAGCAAATTAGAGGCGGAGAAGAGATGAATACAGTCGAAAGGGGGGGATAGGAGCGAAGAGGAGGAGCGATAGTCGGTAAGGTAGGGAAAGATATAGGAGACGAGGCTTCAAGTCGGGGCGAGGGCCGGCCAAGGTCGCGTGGACTGCTCGTGGCTGACTTTCCACGTGGTCCCTGCACGAGGGTACTCCGATCATCCCACGGTCCCGACAACGGTCGCTTAGTGGCCACGCCGTTGCGGCCACAATACTTTCAGATCTTGAATCTACAACCAATCTTCCTTCGCCACTCCCTCTTTCATCTACTATCCCCATTCCTCATACTTACTCATCCCTTCCTTATTCGCTTCCAAGGCCGGAAAATGTCCTTGACTCCATCGTTCCATCATTCGCACCCACCGTCTCCGCCTTCTCAGCGAATCTTCCAGGTTCGACACGCACGAAACGCACACTGCGCCCGCACTTGTCGCCTCTTGCGTGCAGTATCACAGGCACACTCCACGCCGGAATACACAGTCCTGGATCCCCTCCCGCTTTCTAATCTCCGAATCCGCCCATAAGGGCTTTCGCTCATCCCGGTCCATCCGGCGTATTTCCACCGGATACTGCCTCCCCATCTCACCTCATCTCATCTAAGGACTTACAGCGCGATCCGCCTCCAGCTCGATTTTTTTTTGTTTGTTTCAGGGTGGATGGTCTACGTGGCCCTCTTGGGGGCGCAGGGGAACATATCTAGACCCCGGCTGCGAACGAACCTTCTTGCCTTGCTCGCCTCCCACAAGGGGGATTTTGTATAGCACCTCGCCGTCGCATGCCGTCACCGGCGCCGCGCTTTTCTTACGAACGTTTTCTTCTGCACGCGGACCCTGCGACATGCCTCAGGGACTTAGATCTGGTGATGGCCCGACATCATCACGATCCGATGCAGTCTCTTCCATTTTGTGGGCGACGCATCATCTTCCAAGTGGCCGTTCTCGATTCACCTCAAAGGTTGGTCGTATCGTGGTCGTTCTGTCCTCCATTCCCCATTTGCTCCTTGGTGCACGAACGTTACGCGCTGACTGAGCTCTGACAGCCTGCATCCCCCTGAATGGGAAAGTGAAAGAGACGATGAACAGCATTCGGCGTCATAGGAAGCCGGCGTGTCTTCTGCTCATTTGCGGCGCGATCACGTGCTACCCTTCAATTTCTATATGTACGTGCCATTTCGGCCGTAAGGCTTGATGTGTACTCTAGCGCCAGGCTTATGGAACGGAAGGTCAATACAGAGACACCCGCGCGTCCCCGTCACCGCGTTCCCTTTACGTCGGGCTATTTTTCAGGTCCCGAGGCGTTCATCTCAACTGTCCGGAGAGCACCCACGGATTCTTTCGGCCGTGTGCACGAAGTAGTCGTCATTCACAAGCATGAGCGTGCTCATCGGATATCTAATGTGTACATCTTTTTCACTTGAACGCCTCCGAGATAGTGCGGCGACGCGGTCGATGGATGCGGCGTGGGTGCACAGACGGGTTCTGTAGTGTATCTGTATGTACGGCTCTGAATTTTTGCGCGCTGTGTGAACCTCTGCCGTACGGCCAGGCGGTTAAACAAGGTGATTCCAGATTCAAGCCTGGATCCAGCGGACCGGATACAGTTGCAACGACGCCGTGCGCGGAATTTGCGGGCATGGCTCGGTGCATACTTTGAAAGCAGTGACCGGCGCGAGTAGAGACCCCTGGAAAGGGGATGAAGAACGACATCGTTACTTCCCAGAAAGCGAGGCGAGGCTGCGAACATCGGGATCCAGGACTCGGAGCTTGCCGAGGACCGGGCAACGGCCCGAGGCTCATGGCAACGTTACCGTGACCGGTCCGGTCCGGCGTCCCTGTATGCGTGTAGCTAGGAGCATGTAAATTCCTTCTCGTTAACATCCGTCATTGTCCAAGCTTTTCTAAGTTTTACTATGCAGAAGTATTCCATTCCAGAGTGCTCCCAAGAACAAGAAAGGCCCATTTGCTTGGAAGTTACGACTCCACTATATCTTCACACTGCGCGTCGATCAAATTATCCGTGCTGTTTATGAAAACTTGATTATTGCTAGAGTACAGACAAAGGTTTCCCGAATAATAGAGCAACTCTGGCCACCCGATTTCATCAGTATTGAGACCCTTTGAAACGGACATCCTAGGGCCAAAACACACTCGTTTCACATCGTTGGCTAATGAAGCACCCTTAATCGGAATTGCTCTAACGCCTTCGTTTTTCATAAATACTGTACGTGCAGGTGCATCTCAAACACATCCCAATGATACTGAGGCAGCTTCATTGGAGCCATGCAGCGATAACGAACAAGAAAGGTGACATAGTCGGGGCATTTTTGTCCATCTTCGTTGATGAAGACTTCCTCCGGTACAGTAGACTGAGTCGCAGCCCGTAGATTTACCCGAGGTACTTACCTGCTTCTGAGAGCTATTCGACGTTGGGCATGATGACCTTATTCCGTATCGTGAAGATGCTTTCTATCGCTCTCGGGCCGCACAGCATGGACATCCCTTCATCCCACGCAGAGACTCGACCGCTCGTCTGGCGCGCTCTAGTTAGAGTGCCTAGTGTTACTGCCAAGCTATGGCAATATCGTCAATCTCTAGTATATCCCGGCCTCCCCGGTGTGATTATTGGTGTGCGCCAGAGTTTGAACCATAACATTGCCATGTATATGGTTAGAATACAGTCGCTGTTGATTCGCGAGTCGTATGACCTGACCTGGCACCACGAGCTTTGTCTCGATATGTTGCTCCGTGCTGGTGATGACAGCTCTTTTATTGGCACACTGTCAACGGCAAGTTCGAGTCAACATGCGAACGCCTATTGATCTATCCTCATAGATTCGTCTACACGAAACCCGGATCCCTGTCGTCTCATATCCGCCGATCTATGGCGTCAAAAAAGATCCAAACGCATTGGGGATGATACTCGCTCTCTTGACCTATTCGCATTCTCGGGAGAGTGAGGACTCTCTATTGCCTTGTCTGAGTCGCCGATCGCGTGTACAGAGGATTGTGCACGCGTGGCTAAGATTCTGGGGACGTATACGAGCAGGAGGGACGAGACGGGGAGATGAGCGCTGCGCGGCGGCCATACATGCGACAGTCTTGCGCAGACATGTAACAAGCAGCCTGATACCGCGTGCTCGGGCTTCTGCGTTGACGTCGAGGGCATCGGGGCGCACTCTAGAGCGCTGGGATAGCTTTGATGGGACACTGCACTTTGACGATGCAACACAGGGCACAAGGGAGCAGCGCGACCGCAGCCTTTGGAACTGTGACTAGCGGCGATGTGACTTCTACCTAAAGCGACTCGCAGAATCACCGAAAGTCTGCAAGGGATGCAGCCGCGTCTGCTATTGCGGGCCTGTCTGTCAGAGAAGGTATGCACATTGTTTTCGCTCCCATCTAGGCAAAAGGCTAAAGTAGAGTGCCATAATCAGGGATCAGAAAGGGGGACTGTCATAAGAGGGTGTGTAGGACCGTAGACTATTATTAGAACCTCGTAGTACGTACCTCTTATGAACATCCGCGCACGTAAGTCTTACAGATTGAGCGCAAATTGCGCACTGAGCGCTGAGCGACGTCAGGGCAGGAGTGCTTGGTCCCACCTTGCCAAAGCTGACGATGATTAATCAGCCAGAAGGGCATGAGCATAACCAAGAGTATTCCGTAAAAAATGATTTTGAGAAACTTTCGACAGTGGAAGAGTAACCTGATCGGCGTACAGGGGATAATCACAACGACGACTATCTCAGAGGACGGTGAGGGCGGTGAGCAATGCGAGCACCATCATTAGCGTCGGCACAGGGAAAGAGGCAGTCGCGCCGAACGCGCCGCTAACGAGAACGGATTCGTTTGAGAACGCAATGCTGGGGACGTCGAGGGAAGAGTTTGTGCCGTAGACGTATGATGTTACGTTCGCGCCCGGCGTAGTTGGATCCGCACAATTGATTCTGACAGACTTAATGAGTGCGTAGAAATGGCCCGCCGCCTGGTAGTCCGGGTCATTCCAGTTGATCATGCCCCCAGCCCACGCAATCGTGCCTGGTGCGGAGGAGTTGATACCGGCCGGCCAAACGCTGCGGATCGTGGGGTAAGCGTAAGAGATTATATTTGGTCATTGTGGCGGCGGCACACCTGAGCTGGATGGAGGAGGGCGTGGACGGGAAGTGCACCACACCATTCGAGTCAATAGTGTCGGACTTTTGGATTGTACGGACAGTCTTGTTGTCGATGAGGAAGGTCAGAGCATCCGGCTGCCAGTCGATCTCCAAGCATGGCCTTAGTTCATGTCACATGTGTATGAAGAGTAGATAGACTGACTGTGTAGTCATGGTAGGTGCCGAAGGTATCATTGATACCATCTTCAGTTTCGCCGATAGTCTTGGCGGCTGAGCTCGACACATAAACTCGCATCGTGCGTGGGACAGCCAGAGTACTTACGAATGAGGCCTTGCTGCGAGATCCGAATTAGTGACGAAGATCCACGGCGTATTCACGAGCGTACCCAAAACATGTTGGTTTGAGCCGAGGTAGTGCTGTTTCCGGGCCACTCCCAGTCGATCTGCGCACGGAAGGGTTAAGATCATAGCGAAGGAAAGGCGAACAAGCTGACTTCATCCTTAATGCCGCTCATTGTGATGAAGGCAGTAACAACGCCAGTCCACTTCGTGGCTTTCACTGCATAGGGCGTGAATAGGTGGTCACATGAATCGTCCTGGTCGAGTTGACGTACTCGTGGCCGTAATGGTACCGTAGTGGACGTAGCGAGTTGATGAGATGCGGGTGCCGCCATTTGACTCGGTGAGCAGAAGAGCCAGCTCGCCCCCGCTAGAGTTAGTGTTCATAACGTTTCCTTGGTTAACAACCCAGTCTATCCATCCCGTAAGTGAGATCCAGTAAGAATGCAAACACAGAGATATTACAGACCGTATTCCGTCGCGTTCCCATCGAACAGTGTCGCATTGGAGAAAATGCGCGAGTTGTCGGTGAAAGTATGCTGATGGAAAGGCACGCCAAGGTTGAGCCATGTGCAATGTTCCGTCAATGGTTACGGTTTCGACTGACCGTGCCGGATTGACAGACGGGGACGGGGCGACAAGAATCGAGTGTGTTCGAAGCCAGAGGATTGCACCCACTCATGCAAAAGTCATTGGTGCCACAGAATCCGAACGAACCTAGCGACCGAGTGAGCTCAGAGCAAATAAATAGTGTCGGAGTACGCACTGCAGCAGGGGGCAGAAGCAGGACAAGGGCTCGTAGAATTGCTGTGTTACCGAAGCTTGAGACATTGTCTTCGAATCAACGGGAAAGATGACGGACCACACTTGACCGCCTTGAGCGTTCGCGACGCGGAGAGAAAGGGCAAGGGGAATGGCAAGGAGAAGGACGCGGTTCATGGCTGTCAGAGGGGAAAGAGTGTAGGGTGGAAAAGAGCGGGGTGAAGCAAGCACGGCTTGCGTTGGATGCGGTGGTTACCGTTCAAGTATGCGAGCGAGTTCAAGTCTGGACGGAGCGTCCTGCGAGCGACCTCTCGATCAGGCACAAAAGCGGAACTGTATCTGCTTCCGCGATGAACATGCTGTGGGAGCTTTGGCAAACACACGTAAATAACGCGTACGCGTAACGAGCGCGCGCTCCCACGTCTTTCTCCCGTCACTCGCCGTCTCCTCCTCACAATGCCTCCTGCCAAAGCAAAGCAGCAGCCAGACATCATGAAACAGAAGAGTCTTATGGGCTGGTTCTCTAAGGCATCCGACGCGAAGGCTACGCAATCCCAGCCGACGAAGTCTCGACCTACTGTGCCTACTACCGCCGCATCATCCAGCGCACCGTCGTCCAGTCCCCCTTCTCCTCAGACTCCTGCGCAAAAGAATTGCACTGCTGTTTTAGATGCTACCTATACTAATCACTCGGAAGAAAGTAGTATCGCAGACATGCCACCGTCAAGTGACCCTATCGATGTCGACATGCTGTCTGATGAGGAGCTGCGCACTCGTGTTAAGAAGGTGCATAGTATTTACCGTTTTATGGATGTGTTTTTGATTTTCATGGCCTATAAGACGCACACTAAGCGAAAGATTGTCCTCGAAGAGTCGGACGACGAGGTGGACGGCACCATCAGCGCACTCGCGTACAAGAAGCGCCTGACGACTCGAAGACAAGTATCCGAGTCCTCGCCAGAAACCTCTGCCCGTCGTACGCTTCACATAGCGCCCATCGCCAACGATACTTACGTCTACTTTGCAGCACTTGCTAAGAAGGCCCGTATTGTCATGTCCGAGGACGAGGATGACGAAGCGGACGATGCTATCGCTTCATTTTCCAGCCGTTTAACTAAGTTTAAGAAGTCTTCAAACAGGAAAAGTGCGCATCCGGATCTAACAGGTTGATCTGAACTCATACGTGCGCATATATAGGCCGCAGTTCTCGGTCGGGTGACGACGACGACGACGACTTCATTATACCAGACCATGATTCAGATGAGGAAGACGATGCACTACCATCCCGTTCCGCCTCTCGCGCTTCCAGTCGCTCTTCGCGTACCTCGTCGATCAATGACGAAGAAGACGAAGTACTAAGGAAGCCCAAGAAGTCTACTTCACGCTCAGTACCGAAGAAGAGCGAAGGATCGAGCATCACACCTTCTGGTGGAAGCAGTAATTTCTTGACAGCCGCAGAACGGTGCACGCAGGCCGTGAAGAAGGATAAGAAAGAGACCGACAGCCCCTTCTCCTTCCTGTTAGATCCTAAAGATGTAAGCTTTGTATACTTGAGCAAACGATGCTCGCTCAGCAGTTAACAGAAAGATGGAGTGCGTCCCGGCGAGCCTGGTTATGATCCTAGGACGTTGTATATCCCGAAGAGCTCGTGGAGGGAATTCACGCCATTCGAGAAGCAGGTTTGCTTGTGGTCTTCGTATGACAGCACATTATGCTGGACTGACGTTTACCTGCAAGTTTTGGGAGATCAAGCAGAATCATTTCGACACAGTACGTTCCATACTTCACAGCGTGCTGCCATGTTTAACATGCTTGCGTGCAGGTTCTGTTCTTTCAGAAAGGGTTCGTTTTTTCTGCGTTTTCATTCGTAAATTTCGCTCATGTTGGTCGACCGATCGCGCAGGAAATTTTTAGAGGTATTGCGCCTATGACTGACGAACGCCCAGTACTCACTGAGGATGCAGCTTTACGAGGAGGATGCTGTCATCGGCCACCGAGAATTCGATCTGAAGCTCACACAACGAGTGAAGATGTCCATGGTTCGCTTCTTCGACCCATGCTTCCCGCATGTGTTCATTACCGTTAGGTCGGCGTTCCTGAAATGTCCTTCAACTTTTGGGCTGCGTGCGTTTATGCTCTCTATGGTAGCTATAATTATCCTCTAATTCCTTGCAGGAAGTTCCTCGCAAAAGGTTATAAAGTTGGTCGTGTTGACCAAGCAGAGACAGCGCTCGGCGCCGAGATGCGTCTGGCGGCGGCTAAGGGCAAGGGCAAGGTCTCTGAGGACAAGCAGAAGGATAAGATTGTCAGACGGTATGTTGCACTTACTTGTTCTTACCCGCTTCAGCTGATGTCGCAACAGCGAGCTGAACAAAGTCTACACAAATGGCACGCTTGTCGACGAGGCACTCCTCACCGATGATCAGGCGGGCCACTGTGTGTCGCTTCGTGAGGAAGAGGGTCAGGAAGGGACGGACTCGTTTGGGATCTGCGTACTAGATAGTGCCACAAGCGAGTTCAACCTAAGCGCTTTTGAGGACGACGTATGCAGGACACGGCTGGAGACGATGATGAGGCAGCTCAGACCAAAGGAAATCATATTCACAAAAGTATCTCTCCCGTTGTCCGTCCCAAGATAAGGCTGGTAGCTGATGAAGTATTGCGCTTTCTAGGGAAACTTGTCCCCGTCCACAACGCGGCTGTTGAAGGTCGTACTCCCGGATACTTGCCTGTGGACAAGCTTACGCGACGTCGAAGGCTTCAACTATGATCAAGCGCTCAAGGAACTCGAGAAACTTTATGTCGGGGGCAAAGCTAGAGAAGATGAGGATATGGACAGAGAAGACATGTCACATATTCCCGAAGCCATTCGTGACCTGCTCGGTAGCAAGAACGCAATCGAGTCCCTCGGTGCAATGATGTGGTACGTTACCTGTCCAAAGCTTTGCCTTATGCAGCATGTGATAGCTGGCGAAGGTACCTCCGCCAGCTCAACATCGACAAAGACATCCTAACAATGCGTAATTTCAATGTATATGACCCGATGAAGCGTGGTCAAGGTCTCGTGCTCGACGGCCAGACCCTTGCGCACATCGAAGTCTTACTCAACAACGAGGGTTCTGAGGATGGATCGTTACTACAGTTCTTACAAAGATGCTCGACGCCTTTCGGGAAGCGCTTGTTCAGGATCTGGCTCTGCATGCCACTGCGGAATGTTGACGATATCAACGCTCGGTAGGCCGCTCTTCGAGACTCGGGCTGCAAGGTCTTGATGCTAAATTGGGGACCAGGTTAGATGCGGTGGAGGATCTAATGCAGCATCCGTCCTTTGAGGCGGACTTCATATCTGTCACGAAAGGTCTACCCGATCTCGAGCGCCTTGTCTCGCGCATACACGCGAAGAACTGCAAAGTGAAAGACTTCCTGAAGGCACTCGCGGTGCGTGGAATCCGTCGCGAGGTTTCTAATGTACTTAGCGAATGTACTCATATTGCCACGCAGAGTTTCCGCAAACTCAGCAAGGGTCTAGCAAAGCTCGCGGACGACAGCGAGAGCTTTAAATCGCGAACTGTGCTCGGTCTCTTGCGTTCGGCTCCTGATCTTATTCCGCACATCAAGAACGTTGAGTCGCGGTTCCAAACACCAGAGAGAGGTGGGAGCCTGCTTTCCCCGATATCTCTCTCACAGGACTGACCATTGCACAGACCAGGACGATCTAATCCCAGTCGAGGGCAAAGACGAGGAATATGATAAGAACCGCGCAGAGATGGAAGAGCTTGAAGCAGAGCTGGATAAGCAGCTAAAGAAGCTTCAGAAGCAGGTGAAGTGAGTGCCATTTTATTTCCTGCAGAGCCAGTAGTTGACCATGCTGTAGCGAACCTCTTAGTTATTGGCACAGCCACCTCGGTAATAAAGATATCTATCTCGTCGAGACGAAGGCTGGGGCGAAGGTCCCACGCGATTGGGTGAAGTCCGGTGGTACAAAGGCAAGAGCACTTCGCCTATTATCGGGGTATAACTTAAGGATTGCCTAGGCAAAATCACGCTACAATATACCTGCGTTGAGCTCACCCATCCGGTCTCTGAAGGAAGCACGCGAGCGCAAAGACGCGATCATGAAATCTTTCAAGTTTCGCGTCTTCGAAGAGTTTGACCGCGACCGGGGCACATGGTTACGCGCCGTGCGTGTTCTCGCGGAGCTCGATTGTCTGCTCGGGCTTGCCAAGTCCAGCACGGCACTCGATGAGCCTTCCTGCCGACCCACGCTCGTGGACGACGAGGCAGCATGGGTCGACTTTAAGAGTCTTCGGCACCCAGTACTTGCTGCGAGGAGCCATAAGACCTTTATTCCGAATGACGTCGCGCTAGGTGGAGATAAAGGGCGGATTGCACTGCTGACAGGGCCGAACATGGGTGGCAAGTCAACAGTAAGGTTTCTCTGTTCAGTCTCTGTATGGTCGCTCATGCAAGGATCAGGCCATGCGAATGACCGCCACTAGCATCGTGCGCGGCGTTACATACACATTGTGAACATTCGCTAACACTATTCAGATAATGGCACAGCTGGGGATGTATGTCCCCGCGAAGACAGCGCGGTTGAGTCCGGTAGACGCAATCCTTACCCGCATGGGCGCGTACGACAACATGTTCTCGAACGCTAGTACCTTTAAGGTCGAGCTTGACGAATGTTGCAAGATCCTTCGCGATGCGACGCCGAAATCGTTTGTCATTTTGGATGAGCTTGGACGCGGAACCTCGACTTACGACGGCATGGCTATTGCGGGCGTGAGCTTCGCAAGAGCCTTCGTCTCTGTTCATGGCGCTGATGATGGGTGTAGGCTGTACTTCACCAGCTGGCTACACATATCTTCCCGCTGTCGTTCTTCGCGACGCACTACGGTTCGCTCACGGACGACTACGCTTATCATCCTAACATACGGAATATGCACATGCAGACGATGGTCAACGACGAGGAGCGGGAGGTTTGCTTAATCTTATTTCTACTTTGTAGACGGCTGTGTTGACATTGGCACAGCTCACCTTCCTGTACAAACTCGTCGATGGTATTGCGACGGGCTCGTTCGGGACGCACGTCGCAAGCCTTGCAGGCGTCCCTAGCGACGTTGTGTCACGTGCGACCGTTGTCTCGGAAGACTTCGCAAACCAGTTTCGTGCGCGAGTAGAGGGCAAGCGCGCGCGCACAGCAGAGGCTCGCATCCCTCTCGTGGCGCAAGCCGACTTCGCATTCTTGCACGCATTAGTGACGGGCAGGCAGAAGCTGGATAAAGACCCTGTGCGGCGGAAAGGTGTTCTCACTGGACTGAAAGCGGCCGTTAGCCATTGTCTTGTGCAAGCCTCAACCAAGCTTGAAGCCTAGATGGTTGCAGAGAGAAAGGGTAGATGTGGCGGAGGGGCATGAATTTCGGTCTTCAAGCTTTGTGCTATAGCTGTCTATCTGCTTTCGATTGCGTTCGAGCATGTTTGCTTTGATTTACGTTGTATGTTGCCCAATTGCTGGGTATCGCTTGGGCTCGCCTCGTAAGGCAGTGAGACGGAAGACTCCCCCAACTGTCGTATGCGGCACATGTGCCCCTGACAGGAAGCGCTAGGATCAGCTGGATGCTTGGGCACCGCTCGCGGAAGTTACTGTAAAGCGGTGCAGAAGAAGCTGTCTGCGGCGAGGCGGTGGACTGGCGGTGGCCGAATTCGGGCTCGGGCGGAAGCGGCTGCTTTCTGCCCCGGGCCCGGCAAATTAATGCTGACAGCGCACCCGCTCGACCTGGATCGTTGGACTCTACTTCGATGGTCTTGTTGGCGGCCGGTATTACGCACAGCGGCAACGATCCTTTCCTTCATTCTGTCCAGTCTGGTCACATAATTTCTTCGTCCTCTTGGACTATACTACTCCAAGGCGCCGACATGAGGCGAGGATCGCTGTACTAGCCCTTCCAGATCCGGGCGCATAGAATGTTTCTTGACGCTCGAACTGTATCGGCAGGATAAGGCCTGCCCTCAGACATGATGCGTTCTGTCCAGTGGCCTGCAAGTGTGATGGGGTGCCGTAGGCCTTTAAAAGGCCCCGTATCGCCCACTTGTCGAGTTGGATTTGCTCTTCCCCCGTCTTCTCGCCTCCTCCCTTCATCCTGAATGTCTCTGTCCTCCGCTCCGGATCTCCTGCGATACCTCCTGCGTCTCCTGGCAAGAGTCCTGCGCCTTTCTCAAACACAATCCTCTCGAGCCCGGTCTGCTTTGTGGGCTCTGATCCGGCGCATGGTTTTCGCGCGCTCCGCCGCACGCGAGAATCCCGGTTCCTCGACACGGGGGCTTTCACCATCACCCCCTCCGCGGCCAGTCGTGTGCGCGATGTCATTACCACGAATGGATCACTTGACTCCCTCTGGGTACGAGATGGCAGAAGTGCCTACATCTCTTGCAACTTCGTCGATGACACCGCTGCATAACACATCCAACCCACCCTCATGCCATCCTACACGCCCAGCATCTCCTGCGAGCCAATTCTCACGATTCTCACAAGACGACCCGGGAGAGACTGATGAGCAACGGGACAGGAGGCGGGCTATAATCGAGGTGCTTGGACAGGACCAACCTGTGCGCCCGAGCGCGAGAGTCGCTAGTCGTTCTCAGTCCCGTACGCAACTACACTCCCGCAATCCCTCTCCACGACCGAGCTCTCGCGCATCCTTGTACAATGCTGGAGATGCTTGGCGGACCCGACAATCTTTCTCGCGAACAGGCTCTTCGGCCCACCTTCCTCAACGAATCTCGATACCCGGGAGCGTGACTCCAGCTAGCATCTCTTCTAGCTCTCTCCAGTCCGTTAAAATTGAAGAACCGTCTCCTACGACAAGCCCCTCATCCCCTTTCGCTCATGATCAGGGTCAAGATGGAATGCCTAATACTCGTTTGAACAGTCATCGTTCCAATGCCGGCAGTGTGCACGGCCCAGATGAAGAAGCGCACGATGCAAGCGACCAAATGCTAGATACAGACGAGCGCACCTTCGACACGCCCTTTCCTAAGCCGCATGTGGCGCATAGATGGCTCAGGGAAATGACTTTGCAAACTGGCGACTTTCCTCGCTACTCTAGGCGGGCTATTATGTGCGTAGCGACGATATGTGCTTGTCAGAGACGATGCTGACATATACTCCCGAGCCCCAAGGAGCTTAACACGATCCAACGCTACCCATTGGACAGCGAGTATCCTCAGTATGTACTCCACATCTCCAATTTGCCCATGCGCATCTAATGGGATACAGCTGGGCCGATAAAGATCCTGAGGACATGTACCCATGGATCCCAGCCACCCACCCGGAAGGCCAGTTATACTTCTACCATGCAGACAGGGTGAGGAATTGTTGTTCCTGCTCTGACACCGCCCCAGACCCATAACTCCTCTATCAGCCAATCTACACGGAGGCGTACCTCTACCAGAAAGCATTTAGGGGGGAGATTGCTGACCTACTCGAGTACCTCGATGCTTGCATAGAATGGTTCGTGCAGCGCGACGGCGAAAATCCTTTGGGAGGTAACCGCGAGCTCGTTGTCGAAGTCGGCGATGTCGATGTCATTCTTCCGGATGGCACGACTCCCATCAACTGGAAGTACTACATCGTCGACCACGACAGCAAATCTCTCCTCTGGTTGAGAAATCATGACGTAACAGCGTATGTGCGGGAGTACGTCCATGGTGCCTGGTCGCCGTCTCATTACCGTATGTCGTGTGGGTTCGTTCGGGTGTATTCTGTTAACTAGCTTGACTGGGGATAGACTATCTTACTCAGAGCTGGTACTGGTGCGTATATCGTTCACGCACAGCTGACGGGCGCCCTGAGATTATACAAGGCTGCACTGCACATTCTTCCCGACTGGCCATCGGGCGCCGTTGGACAAAGAGGAGATCCGGAGGTTGGCTGGTCTGCTCGACTACGCTATTCTCGGTCTGCTGTTAGATTTTATCATTTACATCGTCTTACCCACTCGATTGCAGACGGCATGATGTCCGCTACCAGTACGAATAACTTCACCGCCGATGAGTTGAGGTGGATGAACGACATCGTACAGCATGCTGAAAAACAAAGCGAGGGTATGCCAAAAATTTCGTCACTCCATTTACCGCTAATGCGGCATAGATGAGAGGGGTATCACGCCGGAACTTTTGGCCGCCGTTGGTACGTCCATGAGCACCCCTTACCGTGAAAAATCAACCGACGGAGACACATATGCCAGCCCGTATGCACTCGTGGATCGGTCAGTAGTACTTGTTCTCTACCCCGTGGTCACCGCTCATCCCTGACAGCTCGCTGGAGATTCATCAACTTCCACGGGCAACGTGGAGTCAGACTTGATGTCCGCCAAAGCGTTCATCAGGTCGACAGCCAGAAACGGAAGCGCACGCTCTTCATCCGCATCCTTGTGCTACCGCTCTTCCTTGCACCGCAACAGTATCTCATGGAACTAGAAGACATCTATGTCGATGCTACCATTTCTTTGCCTTCCTGGCACCGGTACTTTAAGAAACTTCTCGATGAGTGGGACAGACTCGTCCTACAGGCCAGCCCCAACACCACTCTGCTCCGGACCTGCGCTGATTGAAGTGTACAGGCCACTGTCATCTTGACCGCGAATGTTTCTTTCCTCGCGATACCCGACGTCCTCCAGTTTCCCAACAACTCACCGAGCGAGAGCCCAACCAACAATATCCAGCCGTTCCCCCCGCCTCTGCGTTCTGGGCCCGCTATTCTCAGTTATCTGTCGACGATCGTTGTGCTAGGCAGCATCATGATTGGCCTGCTGCTTGCGCGACAGAACCGTGCGCAAACCGAGACGTCAACAGATGCCGCACAAGCGCAGAAGTACCTCTCACGGCAAGAGTCCCGGTTCTTCGGGTTTGAGCCGCTTGTTGTTCTCTATAGCCTGCCTTACGCGCTCCTTATCTGGGCGTACGCACTTCCTTTCCAGCCCTGTACTAACGACGCTGACATCTTCACGCAGAACGGGCTTATTCCTCGCCGCGCTGCTGTATTTTGCGCTGTTGACACACGATAGACTCACAATAATCGTCGTGGCCGCGGGAGCCGGCGTTGTGTCGATGGCCATCGCGTGGTGTGCTTTCGCTGGGACGCGTCCGCCAGAGCCGGTGCAGGAGTGGACTAAGTGGGCTTATGGGTCGTCGATGAAGAAGGCTGAGCAAGTCGGAGAAGTTTTTGATGTGTTCAAAAAGCACGTCAGGTACGTTAACTGACCACTCTTTCCCGAAAGCACGAATTGACGAAACGTCTGCTAGTGTCAGCTGGGCACCCGTTCAGCGACGAATAGAGTAATCACCCGCTTTCATTTTCGGCCAAGTAAAGAGCTAAAACAGAAATCTACAGCGAAAGATGGAGACCGGTTGGGGACACGTTCCTGGCTCTGGGACGACAATTCCAGTGAGCTCCATATAATCGAATGCAAGTAACAACTGACTTGCGGTCGCTGCAGCTCAGTCTGGGTGGTTCCGGTTTGGCTGTGGCACCAAACAACAAATGCTGACCGCCTGCCTCTGCCAGCTTGACATTCGTTCCTTACTCTTCCTAATTCGCCATTTTCCTCCGCCTTTTTGTCTGCATCATATTGTTGACTGTTCCTGGTCTGAAGGGATTTTACGCATTGGATAGCTCCGGACGCTAAGATGGAAGGGATACGTCGTGCGAACTGACACCTGCGCATCACGCTTGTCATCACGGGATGGCATGGTAGTGTGGTAGCTGTGGCCCCCATTAGGAGGACGGAAGTGGCTCGCTGCTAGCGACGGAAAGGGCAATTCTGTGTATAGGTCACATTAGTGCGGATTGTTACGAGAGGTGCACCCGTTCAATCGTTAACACAGGTAGTTACTGAATGTACAGATATGCCAAGCTATGGTACGGCATAGTGATGGATGAGTGGCCTTGTAATGAGTCCCTTGGCTTATCGCTTTTTGAGCGCGAGAACGACATAGAGCGCGAAGCGGTAAACAACAGCGATAGAAAAGAGGATAAATGCATAGAGCGTATAGTTGATGCTGTCGATGCCGATTGACTGGGGTAAATGTCGCGTCAGCGCGCCGCATAGGGAAGACGAGGTGAGGGTCGCACCCGGAGAACGTCTTCACCGGTGATAGCACACTGTTCTGGGGTAAGCGAGCTCGGGAAATTGCAGAAGCAGCTGCCGTCCGCGAGCATCTGGCAAGCAAAGATGAGACCTTTGAGATCACCGTATGCGAGAAGGTCGAAAGAGTACGTCTGTCGCGTCAGTACCAGTGTTAGCACTGCACCTAGCGCGAGTTTGGATGCGTACACACCTGAAAGCCAATGAAATGAGCCCAGTAGTACCAAAACTTCGGAAGCTCGTTGGCGCTGACGAAATATCCACCAACGCACATCCAGAGCCCATTGATGAACGACGTAATCGCGAGGGCAGCGACAAAGATAGGGCAGAGCGCCGCAACGAGAGCTGACTGTGCCTCGGCTGTGTACACTGCTAGGAACAGAATACCGGTGAAGCGGAAGAACGGGCCGGCGCCAGGGTGAAGACCGATGGACCAGTAGCAGATGAGGCAGACGGCTAGCACACAGACAAAGAGATACGGCAGTACAACGATGGTGTTCGCGAGGACGAAGGGACCTGCGCCGTAAAGCCCATTGGAGCGCTCACGGATGAACACTTGACGCTCTTCGAGGTAGGCAGGAATGCCGGCAACGGACATGAAGCCTAGGAAAGCAACGGCGAAGAAGTGGACGGTTATGCGCTCTTGGAGATGACTAGAGTCTGCCGGGAGTTTGGTCCAGATCGTGGCGAGAAGGATGCCGATGCCAACTGTAGTGGAATTAGCATCCGGTAGTAGCAATGCAGGGCACGATGACCTACAGTACATGCCGAGACGCACACCATACGCTAGGAGGTTGCGGCTGTAGTTGATCCAGTTGCGTACCATCAAATACCATGTCCGCGACAAAAGAACACGGAGCGAATGGACCAACGCAGCGCGTTTCAACGTCCGGCGCTCGACGAGAACATTCTTCGGTGCGTTACTGACGTCGTGAATGCTAGTGTGCGCAATAGCGTACGCCTTCCACGTCGTCGCGAGACGCTCTACGTGCGCCTCCGCTTCCGCACTGTTAGGCATGAAGTCGGTGTTAACCGCGTCGAGGGCATGGTCCGATGGGTTCGCGTGGAATGGGACGGGACGGCTCAGACCGACGTCCAGGTAAGTCGCCAGGCGGTCTGGGAAAATCTCAGGGAGAATTGACAAGAGAAAACGACAATACGTACTGATCGGACCAAAGTACACCTGGCGACCCTGTGCTAGCAACAGGAGCTTGTCGAAGAGCGCGAAGGTCTCCCAATTAGGCTGGTGGATACTCGCGATGACGATGACACCGTGAGCGTACGCAAAGTTTTTGACTGTGACACAGGTAAGTGGGCATGTATCGTTTCGGAGACACCGCTTACTTGCGGAGAGCACCTCCTTGCTCGTGCGTGAGTCAAGACCGCTCGTAGGTTCGTCGAGTATGAGAATACGCGGGACAGTGACAAGCGATGTGCCGATGGTCACACGTCGCTTCTGGCCGCCGGACACACCGCGCTGGATGGGCGTGCCGATGCGGTTTTTTGCAACCTCTGTCAGACCGAGGTCCTTCATGGTCTGGTGTACCCGCGCTTTTACGATATTCTGGGGTGTCGCGGGATCGAGGCTAGTAGAATTGGGTTAGTGCTGAAACGCGGGGGTGGTACGGATCGACAACGTGCCTCAGGCGTGCCGCGAAATAGAGCGACTCTTCAACGGTCAGAACTCCGAGGAGCGCGTCGCTTTGCTCAACGTAAGAGGTTAGCGACTTGAGATCGGCACCACCCGAGCCACTCAGAGAGACCTATTCACAGGATTGAGTTGCGATGAATGGGATAGCACGAGGTTCACTGACGGTACCACTCGTTGGCATCGTCCTCATCGAGATGATGTCAAGAATAGTTGACTTCCCTGCCCCTGAAGGGCCCATGACTGATTGCACGTTCAGTAGCGAAGCATCGTTAGAATTGCTGAGGATAGCGCACTAGCAAGCATCTTGCCCGACTCAATTTCGCCGGAAACACCGCGTAAAATGCGCTTCTCCCCGATTGAGAAGGATACATCTTTCCACTTCAGTGTCAGAGGTCCCGACTTGTCCAAATATGCGCTCTGAAATTGTGTTTAAGCCTGCAAACAAATGTACTGTGTTGAAGGGTGGGAAAACATACCTCGACATCCCTGAATGGAAAAGTGTGATGGGAAGGGGAGGCCTCGCCGGTACAATTTAGAGAAGGCATTGACGGTTAGCGAGACAGTGAATCGGTCGAGGGCTGGAGGCACGTCGGAGAGAAGACGGTGGATGGGAGGGCTTATAAGGATTTTGCTCGGCCGGAGATAGAGCTTGAAGCACGACAGTGTCCAGGAAGAAATGGGGATGGCCAGGGTTGGACTAGGCGGTGCGCAGCCGGGATCCGTATGTTTAGTGATGTACAGGGAATTCGGGATCAGCGATGGAAGGAGGTACGGTTAAGATTCGTGCCGGGGATTCTTTAGGACATCGTTGAGAGTAGGCATGCTGAAAGCGCCCTTATGTAGCTCTATGGTGACGAAGCGGTATGTCAGCTTCCCCGTGACTGTTGTCGACGGCCTGTCGTTTGCGGCTAGGTCGTCGGCAATTCCTTTACTCAGGAAGTCGAGCGCGATCATGGATAACGTCTCTGTACAGTAAGAATGTTTCCATGGCACGTGCTGTGCCTTTGCTAGCCTGAGGGGAGACAGATTGCTGTCGGGACCAAGATCTGAGCAGGTCAAAGTCTATCTGCCTGCACGTCCTGGCACAAAGGATACTGGACGGTTTCTGCGCGTGAGAGCATTGTGGAAATAGCTTACAAAATTCGAGCGAGGGCAGCCGCGGTAGCACACCGATCTGCGTAAAATCTCGCAAGGGCTGGTTGAGACCGAAAAGGCTCTGGTATATGCACTTGAGGGTTTACATCCTTGTGCTGAGCCGTGCATGATGGCCAAAAATTCGGTAGGAATTGAGGAACGCGGATGCACTATTAAACGCCGTCAAGACCTGAATGGATGGCCATCTCCTGTGATCTGCGCATTCTGAGAAGGCGGAGCTCATATCTTCGGGAAACAGGCGCTCCAGAAGACAGGAGACAAAGAAATATCTTCCCTGTCCGAGCAATTTTGTGCTCGTTCCGAGCCGCGTGGTGAGAGACGGAGGGTGGAGTATCCTACCGCGGAAACCTAGCCCAACTCACGTCGGTAGGCCGAGTGCTCGGGGCACGCGTTTGCTCGACGCGCAGGATTGCTGTCGCGAGACATGGAACAGGGATTTATGCAGGGCGCGAATGCAAGGGTATTGAAGGCCGAGGAGAACACTGAGGTCCACAACTCTGCGTTTGATCCTCGTGAGTTCACATCTTAGCGCTTCATCGGCAGCATGGGCCGAGTCTATCTCGGTTTCCGACGTGTTCCGGCTAACAGGGAGACTTTAGTCCCTCGCCTGATGAACGCCACTGTCGGTGTCACTGGGTTCAGGGGAGATGCTGTCCGGCAGCCGGGTGTGGACGCCTGAACGACTGGTGTGGCTACTTCTGGGCACCACGGGTATGATGAATAGTAGGAAGCGAGAATAGAGTTCAAAGATCAAAATTCATGCTAGAAGCACGGCACGGCGGATCTGTAGCTGGCAGGGAGGGCGAAGACGAACTTTGTCAGACGCAACGAATGTGCGGCCAGTTGTGCTGCTCGGGCCGCCGGCGGCCTACGCACAAACTACCACGTGGGTTCACGTGCGCTTTTAGTCACGGATTAGACAGAACTCGCGCCGCGCACTGCTCTGATCTGGACTTCGACGACGACCGGACAATCACAGTCGAGTCGGTTGTCCCTCGTTCACGACCTCAATACACGCATATTTTCATCCATCAGTGACCACACTCCAGAGCCGTCAATTTAGCCGGAGTAGGGCGCGAGCCCTCGGCCGCCTCGTCCTGCCTTAAGCTTGCCATCCGCCCTCATGCCCGAACTCACGAATGAGCAAAAAGCGCAGCTCAAGGAGCTTGCACAGCGTGTCGTTCGCGCATTCTATGAGCCCAAGTATATCATTGTCATCGACCAGCTCGTGCAACATTATGCGTGAGTTCTCAATGCCACTCAATCTCTTCGCCACCCATACCCTCCTTTCTCTGTTCTTTCTTGTAGCCTCCGAGACGATCAGCTCGCCGGCCGTGTGGGATTGCAGCTGAAGGATCTCAACAAGATCATGGCAGTGCTCGAGAAGGATGGACTCGTGCAAGTGTACGTGTCTAGTTTGTGCCGCGCGTGTCTGCTGTTGACCGGATGTGACGGCCAGGCATCGGCAAAACGAGCTCAAAGACGGCGCACAGCGATCCATCGGAAAATCGTATTTTTATCTTGACTTCAAGCACTTCTGCGATGTCGTCAAGTGGCGTGTCGCCGAGATGCGGAAGATCATCGATTCGCGCCTCCGTAACGTCTGCTCTCCTTCCTCTCCTCCACCCCATACAGTCGTTCACTATTACATTACCCTTCCACAGGAGCTTGATAATCAAGGGTACATATGTCGCCAATGCAAGAAAGAGTTCTCGCCGCTGGACGTTGACAAGCTCATCGACTACGTGCAGCAAATCTTCGTATGTGACGTCTGCCACGGTGTTGTTGACAACAACGAGGACGATGAGAATGTGCGAGGGGGAAGGGACCGTATGCAGAGGTTCAACGACCAGATGACTGAGATTCGCGAGTACCTGCGCAAATCCGAGGACATGACCATGCCGAAGTACGTCTTTCTGACAATGTCCCTGTCTCTCACCAGGCGCATCGTCCGTCTCCGTATGCTCACCGCTTTGTATAGGTTCGAGATTCAGGCGTACGTTGCACAGTCGTACGTGAGCGATGCGGCGGAGAAGGGTGGCGATGGGGACGGCCTGAAGATCGCCGGCGCGTCCGGTGCGCGCACGCAGGGCCCGCAGGTCGATATCATCCTCACGGGCGACAAAGACCCAGAGCAACAACGGAAGGAGCGCGAGGCGGCGGCAGCTGCGCGCCGTGCTCAGAATGCGCTGCCGGAGTGGCATTTGAAGAGTACGGTGTCTGGCACGCTCACCGCGCTAGGGGAAAAGGAGAGCGCGCTGGCAAAAGAGGCAGAGGCGGGCGCAGCATTGAGAATGCAGGGCGATGAGGCGCTGAGAGGACTGGGGAGGGCGGGGCCCTCTACACCCGCGGCGGATGTAGATATTGCGATGAATGGGTTTGGAGACATGGATGTGAAGCCGGCCATCCGCTCGGAACCGGACGTCGACAGTACGTGGAAATATTCCCACTACTGGCGTCGAGGTTGTGCTCACGTCAGTCAGTTTACGAGCAATACTATGCGTCATTGGCGGCATCTGCGGCGCCGACGCCGTTCTCTGCATCTGTGTCGACGCCAAACGACGACGAGGCGCGTTCGCAGCTCGGTGATACGGGGAAGCGGTCGCGCTCGGTGGAGGACGAAGGAGAGAACGATCGGAACAAACACGGGCGGTTCGAGAACCATGCCGTGGCGAATGGCGAGACAAACGGCCACGATCCGATCGTATATGGTTTGGCTTTCGCTTTCATGCTTGGGTATCCCGCTGATGGAGTGGACAGTGAACGGAGCACCCATACCGTTCTCGCGGGTGACGGAGGACGACCACGAGCGGATGACGCCGGAAGAGTATTCTGCGTTCTTTGATGTGATGCAGGCGCAGTCACTGGTGTGAGTGGGCGTGTAGGGAGGGCTGTAGGGCCAGGGGGTGTGTAGACGGCGGTGTAGATTTATTGATCGACCAATGGGATGACTAAGCGGAAAATTCGGGCGGTGGCTGGTGCAAAGAGTCCGATCCTTCCTCCTCTCAGGTTCACGTCCCATCTGCCCCGAGGTTGACGACGCTGACGACGCCGACGACTACGACGATGGACAGCGGCTTCGTGGACCCCGATACGATTCCGACCCAGGTGTCGGACAATCCAGAGCCGCATCCATACATCCATGAGCCACTGCTATACATCTCGAACCTGCCGTCGTTCGTGACGGACACTAACCTCGCGCGAGCATTCCAGCACTGTGCACCGTTTCGACCGCTCATCAAGCGAGAAGGGGCCAATAAGCCGTGCTCTGGGACGATCGAATTTAAGTTTCTGGACAGGGGTGAGTGGATCGAAAGGTGTCGGGCTGCGTTTGCCCGAACGCTGTGGCGGGACGCTGACCTACTTGGACGCGACGTTGTGTAGCGGAGAAGGCGCTCGCGACGCTTAACGGGCGGCCGATCCCTGAAACGAACCCTCCCGTGCTCCTGGTCCTGTCCCCGTACCCGCACACGAATCCGCCTACGCCCTTGCCTCCACCCAGCGCCTCGCCGAGGATCGTCAAGCACCTCCCCGACTCGTACACTGACTTTCAGCTCTTCGACCTCTTCCGTCCCTTCGGCGCCCTCGCTTCCACCCGTATGAATGCCCTTGGCCGGGGCCTTGCCCTCATCGAGTTCTGGCGCGAGGAAGACGCTCGTCACGCTGAAGAGACCATGCACTGCGCCGACATCGAGGGCCAGAACATCGCCGTCCAGCTCTACCAGCAGCGTCGTGCCCCCTCCGGAGCCCAGATGGAGTTTAGTGCGAACGCACCCGTCTTTGTGCCACAGAATACTACCATGTTCCATTCGTCTGCGCACGGCGCGTCCTTCCCGCCTCCGCAACAGCCTGGCCGTCCATCGCCAACATCTCCTCGCCAGAGTCCTAGCCAACAGCTGTGGGGCCAGTACTCGCCCCCGCGCGGCCCGTCTTTCCAGCGCTTGCCGTCAGGGCCCTTCCTCCACGGCCCCGGCCAGCAAGTCCAGCTCGCCCCCCTCCATGGCCCCGGTTCCAATTCTCACTCAGGCCTCATCGACCCATGCAACCTCTTCTGTAAAGTCCGTCTCCATCGCTTTGATTATCTAGTAGGGATGCCGCTGCTGATCCCGAATTGCCTCAGAACCTCGATCCGTCTATCGATTCCAATAGCCTGTTTACCCACTTCCGCCCGGTGCGCCCACGCGTCTTCCGCGTGTTTTGGTCCTCGCCCGCTGACATGCCTTTCACATCTTCTGCGCCCACAGTTTGGCCAAATCGTCAGGTATGTCATGTCGTGTGCGCGCCGCGCGATTTTTCTAAGCGGCGACGCGTCGACAGCGCGCGTGTCATGCGGAATGAGGGCGGTGAGTCACGCGGCTTTGGCTTCGTTTCGTTCCAGACTCCAGATCAAGGTGCGTCCGTTCGTTCTTCGCCGCAATAGCTCGGCTCCATCTAATGATGCGCGCCCACAGCCGCCGCCGCGCTTCACTCCATGAACGGCGCCGTCGTCGGCAACAAGCAGCTCGTCGTCCGCCTGCACGAACCTAAGCAACTCCGTCAAGAGAAGCTCGCCCAGCGCTTTGGCGGTCACAACGGCCATCCGCGTTCTGCCTCTGGTGCCACGAGTCCAACCCAATCCGAGGCAGGCGACTCGCTCGCCGGTTGGAGCCCGGGCGTGCGCTCAGTTAGTCTCGGCTCGCCCGTTGGCCACCACGAGCGCCTTGAGCGCCCACGCCGCGGATCTGGCAGCTACTACAACGTATGCTCCTGCGCCCAATCCCGGCTGCGAGCTTCGACTAACAACTGCCGGTGGGCTTTTGCTTCCACTAGGCTGCGCTCACCGGCACGCTCAACATGCCAATGCGTTATGACGATCTTTCCGCGCTCTCGCCCGTCGTACGCAAGGAGGTCCTCACGGGCGAACTTTCGAGACGGCTGCGTACGATGGGTACTGTCAACACGAACGAAGTCGATGGGCTCGTCGACGCGCTTGTCGGACTCTCGCTCAGTGAGGTCGTTAGCGCAATGCAGGACTCCGCCAAGCTCGAGGAACAGATCGAGCGGGCGCGGCGCAACCTCTCGCCCAACGCAAACCTCGCACCATCTCGCTCGTCGAGCCGGCCGCCCGCGTCCTCGCCGTCACCCGCGAACTCGCAAGACTCACGTCTGATAAACCCGAACGTGCTCGATGCAACGGCGTCCGCACCCGAGCATCCGTCGACACCCATCTCTGTCTCGCCAGCTTTATCGACGCCCCCACGCACATCCTCGCCTGCGCCGTCCATCGCGCCTTCCGCCGCATCGGAGCGCGAGCGTATTCTCGCTGCCGTCACGCGCCTCGAACCTACCCAAGCGTCCGAATTAACAGATCTTCTGATGAGTCTCCCCAAGCGCGAGCGCGCGATGTGCCTGTTCAATGTCGAGGTCCTCCGCGCGAAGATTCAGGACGCCAAGGCCGTGCTTGACGTCGAGGACGACGAACCGGCGCCCACCCCAGCACCAGTCATCCCGCAGACGCCGGTCAAGCGCTCGACGGCCCCCGCCGCGTCGCCCAGTACGCCCGACCTCTCGTCTCGCGGCCCATCCGCAGCCGCGAGCCCAACGCCTGCCACCCCCGGCGCGACGCACACGGTAGAATCCCTTGCGTCGATGGAACCGCCGAGCAAGGTCTTGCGTCTCGCACGCGAGCCAGGGTCTGGACTAGCCAAAGCAGACCCACTCGTCGTCAAGGCCTCGGACGAATGGTTCGACTCTCTGCTCTCGAAGGCCATCCCAGACCGGAAACAGGCCGTCGGCGCAAAGATGTGAGTCCGCATCCCTTGCTGCGTAGATATCGGAGCGTGATGCTAACGGGCGCATAGTCACAAGTTGATCAAGGCGCAGGGCCTCAAGGGAACGGCGAAGCTGACCGTCCGGCTGCTCGAGGTACCCAACGGGGACGACGAGCTCCGTGCGCTCGTACACCTTATCGAGTCCTATCCGTCCATCATCAAGGAGCGCGCGCTACAGAAGCAGCGCGAGCTCGGAATCGCACAATGAGCGCGCTCACCCACACTGCTCGGGCGCCGCTCGCTCGAGATCGCGCACGCGCGGATGTCAGATGCGCAATGCTATCTCCCCCGCGCACGGTTGGATATATATCCCGCACATATACTTTGCTTGCAATAGTCTCTCGCCCCGTCTCGTCCTGTTCCGATTCTCGTCTCCGCGACCATCGCTCCTTCGAACCCCTGATCGTACGTACACCGTCTACTCACCCATCGGATCCGTCCGCCATATATCCCACCCATCATCCCATTCTCATCCGTCTCCTCGCTCCTTTCTGTTGCCACCCCCAAGTATCACAGTCCTGTCTTACCCCGTTTCACCCCGGCTACAATACAATACCGTCTTTCCACTTTACAGTCTGCTGTTTCGTCTTACGACCCGTTCACGAGTGCTTTTTTCGGTGTCGGCCTTAGTGAGGGTCTGGTTTGGATTTGCTTGTTTACTTCTTGTTTTCACGAGTACCAGAGGAAGGAGGGCAGGGTCGCGAGTGCGATGCCTAGAGTAATCATGTTTTCGTTTCGCAGCGTGCATCATAGGGCTTTGCATGTGCACCTCGGTGTGTAACTCCTAGAAAGTGACCCGATTTTCTATCGTCCTGTCTCAGGCTGCCTGCACCAAGGCAGCCAGGGACGAAAGGTGAGGCTTCCACGAAAAAAGCCCGGAAATGCACGCCGCGCCTCGGAAAAACACAACGTAGGAACGACTTGCGGATTTGCCACGACGTTAAAGATGGCTCCCTTCCAGAGCGCCACTCCTGAAGCGTCTCAGCCGGGTAGCTCCAGGTGGCCACATTCTTCTCAACCACCAAGGGGTTCATCATTCTCTCATCCTCTGCAAACACCTTCGGCACGGACAACGCTGTTTGGCGCGCGTTCCCGAACTTGAACCCCCCAGCCCCCACCGTCGAACATCGCGTGCCCGCTCGGCATCGAAGCCGGCCCGAAGGCGTTCTCAGCTTGTGCAACGAGACACCACGACGAAAGTCGGTGGCGATGAGTTTTCCGCTCAGCCCAACTACGGTGAGGGCGGATATGACTTTGCACGTGTGTTTAAGGAGGCGGTAGTCAAAGCGCTATGAGGCGTGTGCAAAAGGAACGCCGCAAAGGAGTGGACATGGTGCGTCCCCGCGACGTCGAACTTGGCGCCGCTAGGGCCACCGAGGCCGTCCTTGGAGATGTCGAGGACTATGCAATGGCACACTTCTCGGGCTAGAAGCAGAGCTCGGCTCCACGATAATTGTGAACTTTAACAGGGTTCGGGCCGTTGCCAGTTCTGATAACCGCCTGTAAGCTACGAGGAGGATCTCAAGCAACAGCAAGCCTTCATGATAGATAGCATCACGAGCTCTCGCGCGGTGGGAGCATCCTCATAGCCGCTGGCTCGTTTGTCGAGGTGCCCGGCGTTGGCCTGAGGGTATAAATAGTTTTCGAATTGCTGAATCTGGGAAGCCGTGGACATCTCTGTGGACGGAGGTGGTCTAGACGAGCAATCCAGAGGCCGGTGGCGGCTGCCGTGAGTGTGGACAGCCATGTAATCAGGACGATACAGCTGAAGAGACAGTGTTCCTGTTGTCGATGGTCATTGACTAAGATATTTTATGCACTGAAAATGGCTGGGGAGGCCTTAGAACAGGAATGGCGAAGCAAAAGGGTTCCCGTCGTTACATACGTTAGGCGGACTGTGATGGAGGTCGAGAGCGCAAGCCTTGACTGTGACGTCATGCAGCTCACTGGCCCATGGCACTCTGGCCCTCAAAGGTCTTCACCGCGGCCCGGGCTCTTTCGAGTTTATTGTCGCGGACCAGAAGCCTTGCAGTGGCACTTGGGCAACATGCCACGGAGTTTCATCGGCTTTGAACCGCTGTTGAACTCGGGCATTTTTCTCACTCGCACACGGTGGCCAGGTAGTGCAAAATACCCTGAAAGTACTAGCATTCACAAGTTAGTCTTAAACAACGCATCACTGGTGACGGATTATTCGGACTGCAACGCGGAAGCTCTGGCAGGGAGACCTGGAAGCCATCACCATGCTGATCCGTGCTGCATTGTTACTCGTGTGGTACAAACGGCGAGTTTTCCGTGCCTATGTCTCCATATACCAAAGCCGAGATATAGGTTACGAACATCGCTCTTCTATAAATACACGATCCGCGGCGTTCATCGAATATTTGGGGGTTATGTCTCGATTACTCTACTCAGCCGCCTTCTTCCCCTCCGCCAAAAAAATGTCTACCATCCTTTCTTCTTCCGAGTACTTAACCGCCATTTCCTTCGGCATCGGCGCTAGCATCCGACACACCTCATCGAACTTGAAATCTTGAAGCCCCGCGCCCTCGAATGTCGCGCGCATCTGCTCCGCACTGAAGCCATTGACATGCGGCACATAGCCTTCAATTTCCCCGGAAAGGGGACTCTTCGCCTTGTGCAGAGGGTGGCCGTGGAGGAAGTCTACGACGAAGAGATGCCCATCGGGATTGAGAAGGGCGACGAGAGCGCGCGTAATCTCGTCCGGGTGTTCGAAGTGGTGATAAGCCATTGAGCACTGTAATCATCAGGACATGGGGTACTGTAAAGGGGTAGATATGGCACACCACTGCAACGTCGAACTTCGCGCCACCAAGGACAGCCAGGTCGTCGTGGAGGATATCGAGCGTAACCGCACCCATTTCACCAGGCTGCGCGCCGAGCTCCGCCGCGCGGTGGTTGTACGCCTTGACGGAGTTCGGGCTGATATCTATTCCGACAATAGACTTAGAGATCGGGAAGATCTCGCGCGAGAGCATGCCTTCGTGGGCATGTCAACACTATTCCGAGCAAAATGTCAGACTGCAGGCGTACCGATGCCACACGCAAAGTCGAGCACATTTGTTTTTTCCTTGCTGAAAACGCCGGTCTTGCGGAATGTGGCACCGATGTGCGTCATGAGCTCGCGTGCTCCGGGGATGTTCTCGTACTCGTCAACCATTTTATCGAAGTGTTCGACGTTGGCCTGGATGTACGAATGGTCGTGAGAGTGTTGATGTACATGAGCGTGGTCGTGATGGTGCTCATGGCGTTCTGTGTGATGAGTATGTCCAGTTGCCGACATTGCTGTATAGACCTCTGTAGAAGTACTGAGACCAAGACGGTAGATTAGAAGTTGAGGTCAACGAGCCTGAAGTGATTGCGAGCTCTAAGGAGTAAAGCCAACGCACCCAGGGCGTTCCTCTGGAGTTGCTGTCCGGCTGTCATCCCTCTCGCCATTATATACTTTGAAGACGACTGGGGAGGTCGCACTCAAGCGCGCACAGTGAGGCGGAAAGGTTCCCGCCTCGTGAGACTGGGTAGTATTGAACAACGAACCTGACATCATACTGCTTAGTCGCTACACTGGCGCTTAACTGGACCGATCCAAACCGCACAGCATGTCGACTGGGCAAGCTCCTATCTTGGGCGGCAAGATCTACAGCAATGTTAAAGCAAATGTACGCGACCTAAGCGTGGAAAGAGACGAGATCGATACAAACATCGAATTTCACTGTGCATCTCGACCAAATAGACTTCAGACAGACTCAGGCTCGACAGTCCGGCTGGGTCCCTTACTATGCTCGGCTTCCACCTTCTCAGCCGCAGGTTCTACAGACTCTTCCGTAAGCTTTGGTGGAGCCCCGCAATTATCACTGTAGCGGTTGGTGCAGTCCTCGAAGGAAATCACATCAAGATGTGCCGCATGATTTCTGAGACAAGGGTGAGCAATAACCGGTAGGCATGCGGACAGGACTTACTCCGGCCCAACGATAGTGATAAACACGACGAATGCTGCCACCGCGCCGATGAGAATACCCTGCACGGTAGCGTAGTCGGGAACACTAATAAGAACTCCGTTCTGAGCGACCATCTTCCGCAAGTGGTGGGCACCGGTTGCTTCAATCTGTGCTGATGCGGATGAAATCATCTAATCACAATGTCTTAGTTATGCACTTAAAACGGACGAAAGAATTACAAACGTTTCCGAGCTGATACGCTACTCCGGGGAAGGTTGCACGGAAGGCAGGAGGCGAGATCTCGCTCAGCTGGATGGGGACAACGCCCCACGCACCTTGAACACCAAATTGAATCCAGAATGCACCGGCACTGAGAGCGGAGAATGTAAAAGGCAGGATCCAAAGTGGAATAAACACGCCGATGAGCATGATGAAGAGGATGATAGTGAGGCGTCTGCCGATATACTGTGAAACAAGCCCAGCAATCGTGCCGCCTGCGACAGCCCCGCAGTTGGATATGATCGTCGCAACAGTTGCATGATAATCACTGAAGCCCTTCGAAACTTTTAAATATGTTGGGTACAGATCCTGCGAGCCGTGCGAGAGAAAATTGAAGCCAGTCATGAGCAACACAGAGTAGATGGCGAGTATCCAGTGTGTCTTGAGCATCACCCAGGTCTCGTGTAAAAACACCTTGCTCTTGTTGCCCGCCGACGTACCTTGTGTAAGCTCGGCCTGCTTCGCGAAGACGAAGATTCGACTCTCAGGGAGAGCGGAACGGAAGGCAGCGGCAAAGAAAGCAATGGAAGACGACGTCCAGAACATCGTTCGCCACCCAGCAGATGACTCCGGAACGAGGCGGAGGTTGACAATGGCCGAAACTAAGTAGCCAATTGCGTATCCTTGCTGAAGTACGCCGGAAGCGAGCCCATGGACTTCGCTGGGAAGATTTTCCAGCGCGGTGGCAGCAGCGAGACCCCAAATTCCACCCATAGCTACCCCGAAGAGTGAACGAACGGCGAGGAACTGGTGGAAGGTACGCGTGAAGCTCGTGGCAAGGGAGAGAGATGCGACCAGTAGAAGGTTACCAACGAGGGGCCACTTCCGCCCAAATCTGTCCGAGAGAATGCCAAAGATGACCTGGATAGGCGAGAACTATCAGCAAGAAAAAAGCAAGAAGCATGTTTCCACACACTGCACCGATAGGCCTGAAGAGGAGGGTGAGGGTAATGGACGAAGTCTACAAAAAATTGATTAGCGAGAGGAGGGGTTGGTAGGTACCAAGACACGTACAATGTCTGCGGGATCCGTAAGGTTGAAGGTGTGCTGAAGGTTTGTGATGCTGAGGGAGACAGAGAAGAAGTCGATGGCATCGACGGTCCACGCGATCCATCTGGACCGCAGTCAGATGAAAATGACGGCGTGAGGGCGTGAAAGTGCACCCTGAGAAAAACATGGAATATTGCAATAGCGTAATTCCCCGCAGAGCAACGAGGAGAGGACGACCTTCCTGACAGGCCTGCCGCCGAGGAATGAGATTGTGAATGAAGTAAGGGGCCATCCTGGTAGGGGAAGAGGGGCTGGGGGGGAATAGACTGCTAAGCAGATATAAATTCCTTGCATTTATGCATTGACAAAAGCATTCGCGGATGTGGGCCGTATAGTGTTCGGGGCTTGTGGTCCAAACGACGGTTAAGACAGTCCAAAACATGAGTGCGCTGCTTGTGTGCTACTAGCGCGTGACTCCGTTGGTGACGGACACGGTACGCGGTCACTGACAGACTGCCAGTGTGTATTCGACCGGAGTGAACAAAAATAACCGCGAAGGCCTGTACTAGGCAGCTGGCCCTAAATCTTGAAACGATATTGATTGGTTATTCCAGCCAGTGCTGAGGTGTACTATGCAAGAGTTTGGCAGAGGAAAACCAGCAACGATGCGTCCCGTTCGTCGGCGTTCCTAATGTGCTGCAGCCGTAGTGAGTGAGATCCTAGAGCTATGAACATGCGTAAGGCAAGGTTAATTCCCCGATAGCATATGCCTACCGAGGTTCTAACTTTTAGGCAAGCCGAGCGTCAGACCGGACCGTGGAGGCCGGAATTCAGCCACCTTCGGGCGGCCGCTCGCCCGCTGGTACCATGATTTGCAGCTCTATATGCAACACAGCTAGCGGAGTTAGCTTCAGAAGTCTGTCGCAAATCTGGAAATGATACTATAAATGCTCATCCGAGTCGACACTGTAATTGCCACTGTTTAGCTTGGTAGCTTATAACGCCTATAAGTTTGCCTATAAGCTTGCCTATAAGCATCAAAAAATCTATCACAAGGGGTTATGATGAGCTTACGATTGTTTGAAAGGCGCTTGCAAGTTGCCAGTGCTTGCGAGGTAGCTAATAATATTACAACGGCTTACAGTTGGCAGCAATTGAACCGCCCTGAACTATGACCAATTTATAATCTGCTTACGAGCGAGGTGGCCTATTTCGGATTTGCGAGATCATATTGAAGAGCCCCTTCTGCCTATCGAGCAACTGCACCAGGGTCCGCTCTATTGAGGGAACATAGTACAGCAAGGGTCGACGACAGGTAAACAGCTGGCTAGAAGGATGTGCGCTGGCGGTGCATTTACTACGACCGCTGGCGAGATCACGTGCTGCTATATAGCACTACTCTGGGACTCGGAATCCCCCTTACACTATGTCGCTCTTGTCGTTGGTTAAGTCCCGTTTTCTTTGATCATCATGCTCTTTTCTACAGTAGTGCTCTATCAAATCAGGGTCAGTCTTCAGTTATGTCGTTCAATTTTGAAGTCTACGGCTCTCTTTACTAGGTACTTTCAACTGCCCGTCTAGACGACTCGGACGGCATGTCTACACTTCTGAGTAGCTACTTGAACAGGCTATTTGATAGACCATCCATTGCCTCAGCGGACGTCTCTTACTCGCTCGTAGGGACAACGTCAGCGACTGAGGTGCAAGCTGTTCCGACGTATCTGCAAAGAGCTTTAATGCCCTTGCAGCGAACGGGTATTAGGCGATGGGTTTTGGACGAGGACTGTATCCACCACCTGCATCGGTTTCGGACTATCTTATCGACATCACGAATAGCTGGCTGAATGATGACACCAGGACCAGGTGGGACTCGAATGTCCTTCCCCGCTCATCCTGTGTGAATCTCGCAGCTGTTGAGGGGCTAAGGCCAGAGTCCCGAGAAGTTAAGGTACCATTTCTTTCGTGGACAATTGACCTCTGTTCACTCGAGAGCGTCCTCGCACCTCGACTACTAATCCATCCTCTGTGGCACACCCTACCTGCTCTCATGTGATAGCATGCCGTCCAGGCTTCAAGTTTCACGACCATGCCCTTGCTTCTGTCCCTTATACTAGATCTACCTGATTCATCAATGTTGCTCTATTGCGCTCTCATGAGCAAAGAATGGCACTCTGGTGGCGCTGCACTCAAATCGCATCGTCCTAATTTCTGCTCGCAGGCGCAGGCATATGACTGACTATTGTACATGCGTCCTTTTCTCATCGTCCCTAGCTTGTACGGTTCTGGTGGCTGGATACTAGGCTATTATGTAGAGTTCTCCCGTTACCTGTTAAAGGTTGGACAGATATTAAATTGTACGTGCGGTGAATTGCGCATCTCATAGTACTTGGTCTCATGTCCCAGTAAGTGCGAATTTGTCACCGAGCTCGTGTGATAGAGGGGCTGCCATGGCCTGAGACCGCGCGGCGCCGGGGTAGGCGGTCGCTGCTGATACGCTGCCTAAGCTGAGCGGATGGTTTGTGAGTATATCGTCTCTAACTGCCAGTGCCATGTGTCATCCATAGTGATGACTGTCAAACTGTGACATGTAGCGTAATAGCGAACTGATAGAATCTTGACTCTCGGTGTCTCGTACGAACCCTGGGAGGCCCGGATTGGACCGCGCTCTGGCCAAGCCTGACTCGGAGTTGAGATCGACAAAGACCCGCCGCGGGCCAATATCATCGCAGTCAAGTACTACTGGCGGAGGAAGGAACAGACCTCCCTTCCTATGTAGGCATTCTTTACATCGTGATAGAGCAAGCGTCAAGACAGTATTAGATTTGTCCTCTTGTAAGGTCTGTTTGGGGGACTTTTAGTCCTGCTAAATTTGGTCCTTGTATGCAGCTGGCAGCGTGAGAGAAAGTGGAGGGTGGATGCTGCTTTCATATGCTGAAGCTTACGTCTTTGACTCCCGCCAACATCTCCACTCTGATTCTACAGTACTAGTAGTTCGCATCTGTCTCATTTATCTATCAGTTGTAAGTAGCAGACAGCTCCTCCGTCGATCACACTGGCCGCCGCCGGGACAGTGGCTAGCGCTCTTTCTCTTGACGTTAACATTCGTTGGGCCCCGGATCCCACCCGACAGGGGGCGTTAAGATGGGTACTCACTGGTATAAAGGGAGGTACGAATCTTTGAGACCTCCATCCCCTCTTGTACATGAGGTGCTTTGTCGTGTCTTTACGTTCGGCTTTTTTCACAGGTAGTGGACTCTCAACCACTTCACTCATTTTAGTAAACAATGATCGCTTGGTTGTTCGTGTCCCTCCTCGCTCTGGCCTCTAAGGCACTGGCGATTCCAGCGGCACTCACTCAGTCTGGCCAATGCTCAGTGCCAGCAAGTATATTGAAGGGCATTATCCCATCTTCCGATCAGTCCACCCTCATTCCACCCTCTACCCACCCTAAATTTGTCGCACTGGGCATCGGAGTGCAGAATTATACCTGCTCGTCATCGGGAGCCTTCGCGTACGTCCTTTGATGCCTGCTCTATCCGAGAGCACAGGGCTAACTCCACATTGCACATTCAGAAATATTGGTGCCGTCGCCCAGCTCTTTGATATCTCGTGCCTGTATGACACTCGTGTATTCGATCTTGTTCAGTCTGAAGCATTCGCTCGGTGGAACGCCTCCGCATCCACAGAACCAAAGTCAGCCGCAACCGTGGGCGGTAGAACCCTGACGTTCCTCGGCGACCACTACTTTATTGCAAATCTTACTGGTAGCGGGTCTAACGTCCCTGAGTTCGACTTCCGCACCGGTGCACTCAAGGACAATACAAACGGCTTCGTTCTCGGTAGCAAGGTTGGCGACGTCGTTTCTCCTAGCGGCTCCGCGAACGTCGATTGGTTGATGCTCAACGCCACCAATGCTGGCGCCTTCGCGCAAACGATCTTTCGGGTCAACACCGTGGCAGGTGTTGCGCCAGGCTCCGTGGGTTCTCCTTCCCGTTTTTTATTTGTCCATCTCTGATAGGATTCCAGTGCACCGACGGTCAAACCGTGTCTATGAAGTACGCTGCCAAATACTGTGCGTTTCCCTATGTCGCCTTCCTCTGCCCTGCTCAACCACACTTTTAGTCTTCTACTGCACAGAGGCCTTGTGTCCGACACATCAGGTGTCGTGCCATTTTTAACGTCTCCTTGACGTCTGGACCCCATAGTTGCTTGTCTGCTGGCGCCCGGTATTTACCCTCCAGTCAGCGACGTACATTCGTTTTCCATTCTCCTGCGGTCATTACCCCTGTCCTTCGTACTAGGAAAACTGCTGGATCCCATCTGCCTTTCCTGCCTGCTCCTTGGCGTGACGGGCTCCACTGCATATGTCATCGTTGTTGGTTGCACGCCTCGACCAAACGCCCCAAATATACTCATCCGGGCTGAAACGAACTTCGGGCCTCTCAGAAGGTATTGCATGGTTGGACCCGACCCGGGAAGTGAACTTGCGCCATCATTGAGTGGCCTTCTTGAATGTGCTCGGGCTTCGGTCTACACAGCCGCCTATCTAGCCGAGATGTTATGGCCGTCCCTGTATCAAGGGCTTAGAGAAGGACGAGAGTAACCTGCCATTGTTTTCCACATTTGATGAAGCACGATAAGTTCTCCAGGTGAAGTATTGAACATGAATCAGCACCGTGGTTCATGGGGGAACGAACCGGCACGGAGCATAAAAGATTCCAGACATAAGCATGGCTGCCGAAATTGAATTTACAAATGACCTCGAGTCTTAGACGGATTATCGTAGCGACGATAGAAAACGATCGGCGATGGACGCCTGGAGGTGCTGCAACTTCGTGCTCTCATCCGTAATGACGGCACGAAGCTGATTAGATGACTGGGAATGTAGTCAAATCAGCCGTGCTCAGAACGCTCGTTGAAACGCGCGGAACACTCACTAGTAACGATGGACGTGTAAGGTCGAGCTCGCGTGTAAGGTTTGCTGTCATTTCGGAGAGAGCCGCACAGTGTCGTGGGTTTCCTCGGTCGCAGAGAAGATCCGGGAGGATGCCAAGTAGCTTCGGGATGTTGCGCACAAGCTCGTCGAGTTCCCTGGCCTCCGACGCGTCAGGCACGATGTCTGGATCTTGTACTCGCGCCCGCAGTCCAGGAATTTTGGTCATAACAGCCGCGTAATCAAGATACGCCTAGAGTGAGGAATTTTAGGCATTTTGGCTTCAAAACAGAGCGACTTATATTACTTTACCCCGGACGTGCCAGCTATCCACGGGGTGACCATCAATCTTCTCGAAGAGCGACTGGAGAAGGACGATATCGTCACGAATGGCAACCTCTGGAGCCAGTTCGAGCACAGCTAGTTCGTGGGCAGCGTTGTATAGTCCACCTCGAAGATATAACTGGTAAGCCTCGTAGATCGAGCCGTTGTTAAGGTGGTGAGTTGCCTGAAGGGTTAAGAGTTCAGGAGAGCCCTAACCCGATCGGCAAAAACGTACCATCGCCTCGTTGATCCATGCCAACGGGATTTTAAGACTACCAGCCAGACCGCGAGTCATCCAATCGTCGAGCTTCGGTGCGGATCGTAAAAGAAGATCTCTGACCGCTTTCTCTCGCCTATACGCATCTTTTAGTTAGGATAATTTGCAAACTACACCTAACACACCCAACGGAACTCTCAATATGTAAGAGCACAAAAGTCGCTTCTTGAACGAGACCGAGCCGCTCGAGTTGATGCGCATAGCTGCTAGCGAGCAAGTCTGCACTCGGGCTGTGTCCTTCCACCGCAGGGTAATCATAATCGCCATCGTGGTCCATGACGTCTGCTAGCTCATCCCGGTCTGCAAAATCTCGCACGCGCATGCATCGCGAGAGGAGAATATAGATATGCCATGGAAGCGTGTAATCCGCAGGGGATGGCGTATAAGAAAGTGGGTCGCAGATAGTGGAGAGTGTACATTCCGGGTCGGCGTAGAGCCGGATGAAGTTGTATAGCGCATCGTAAACCCTAGAATTCGGCGGAGAACCCCATAAAGGTGATGCTGAAGTGCTTTCATGGTAATGTGGCACGGGGATAGCCGTGTTTTCGCCTTCTTTCCAAGATTGTTCGTACGCGTCGAAAACCTGTGCGATTGGCGCATCGAGTCGTGATGCATACCACAGATGTAGACCGAATACTCGTTTCCAGTCTAGACCTTGGGCGATCGGGATGTCAGGGTTTTTCTCACCATTGGGGTTGGTAGAACCCTCTACTTTATCAAGGTAGCCTGCCAAAAGACCATAGATCCTGCGGATATCCGCATCTATGTGAACGTCAACGCGCTGGTCTCTCCAGAGCTCGAGTTGGTGGTCGAGAAAATCGCGAAAAGGCTGATCGCCACCGGTTTCTGCGATTAGGACGGCAAGCCGAAGATTTCCTGTGGCCACTGCAACGTCACACGCCTGCTCGACCTGGTGCCCGGTAAGGAGCTCGAATATTTGTGCTGCTGGTGCGATGCCCGAGTCCCGCCTCGGGTCGGCACCGACGGTCGGCGCGATCGCATCCTCGAGCCAACTTGATAAGGCGGCTTTTCTCCGTACAGCATATGCGCGATTTTTTACGTCGACGTCCACAGAGCTGTGTAAACACAGATCGAAGTCGTCGAACAGAGCATGGCCAAGACGAAACAATAAGGCTTCGAACGAGTGGTCAGAAGCAGGAAACAGCTCCGTGAATGCCGCGAAGTGTAGGTCTCGGGATGGATTAGCGAAGGGGACGCCGTCCGAGTCGAAGGCGATCGGCGTTCTGGAGAGGTGTAAAGGAAGAAGTTTCCCCGATAGGATCTCGGCCTCTTCATCCGAGTGCGAAACGGGAAAAACGCTTTTTGTGACAATAGGCGTATTTGCGGTTGTCTTGCTATGAAACGATATGTCAGCTGTCGTCAAAATCCGCTGATATGCAGGGTAAGCTCACCAATCTCCGTATGGACCACAGATTCGTCCAACGTAAACCAGAGATCCACCCGGGCCCCATCCAGCGCGAAACGAGCGTCCAAACGCGAGCCCGGCGTCGACAAAAGCGCCCTCTGCGCCACTAACGAACGAAGACGCAGCCTCGACTCGGGCATACTTTCTTAAAGGCCGGAAGTCCGCAGCCAGAATGTCCAACGAGAACAGCGCCTTCTGTTGAATATGAATAAGATGTTCAAGCGATGATGACCAAGAGCACAAACCTCGGATGCCAAGTCCCTAGTTCCGACATCCGCATCCATACTGTGCCCACGCCCAAGCGCCTGAGCCTGGTCCTGTGCTCCTGGATCCGCCGACGCAAGCGTGAAACGCCTGACACTTGGACCCGCCGTGTCGAGCTGCCGGAGCGCCTCCGCCTCCTCCGGTGCTCGAAAGAATGATGCTTGCATAACGTGCAGCCTCTGCGTATCGACGCCAGCCTGCTGCGCCCATGGCATGAGGCTAGCATCGCGAGATTGATGGGGTGGAACGCCGTCGGAAGAAGAGCGGGACGAAGATTCAGCGTCGCTCTCGTCGGTGTGCTCGAGCTCGTGCGGGTGGTAATATTCACCATCTGGACCTTCGACGAGCACCTTCCTGTCGCGCCGTCGCCGAGGTGGAGGACTACGCATAAGCTCATCTTCGTCCATTTTCGACGAACCGGCGTCAGAAGGCGTGTCATCTGAAGTTTGTTCTCTTCCAGCTGCATTGAGGGTAAGAACATGGCGGGGTGGGGGAGGTATGATTTTGGCGGGGGACTGGGAATCGTTGTAGCCGAGATCCTCGTCGCTTGAATCGCTAGCAAGAGCGGTAAAACGCGCCATGCCTACAGCGAGAAGATGGAGAGGGTAGGCAAGGCGCAGTGGTCGAGGCTACAGTATAGGTTGGTCAAACGCACATGAACCGACGCGTGAAGCCCGCCATCGCCAGACGCGCAAATCACGCGGGCAGTTGAGCGTGCGAACTTTGAAAAGAGGCTATGTTTGAACATTAAATAATCAAAAGCGGTCTGACACAAAGGTAAAGATACATGTATCTATACAAATTTAAGAAAAAATTATGCGCGGACAAATTGGAAGGACATCTAGACTGGCGCGAGGATTCGGAGTCCGAAGGCTGGGAACTCTGGGTCGTAAGCGTATGGGGACGAGAACGTCTATGCTACACAAGAATAGGGCTACAGTAAATAAAACGGCGCACAGGCGATATATAGAGGTGAACGATAATAATTTACGAGGACGTGTAAGAGACAGTGGATTCATTCGAAATTGGCGCCAGAAAGGAACAGGGTTGCGGCCACAACACAGACTTCAAGTAGGCCGTATTGTATCGCGTCCTTTGAGACCTCGATGGTAACACCTGTTTGAACGCGCCCGATACGCGCAAGCATGTTCGCGTCCTGCTCTTGGGGTAGATAAAGCTGCAAAGATCGACGTCAGCATTATCACATGCTGAGCATCGCACGTTAGAAGTCCTCACGCAGATGTACTGGTCTACGGGCGTCCACTGGTACTGGACACCGCGCACTTCCATATAACGAGATCTGCACGTGAGGAGGCGCTGTCAACTGGGTGAACAGGAAATGAGAGACGACGCGCTTACGTCCGATCCGAGGACACGCAAAGCCAGTGCTTGATGGGCGTTCGAGCGAGCAGGCCTGGGATTTCAACCACAGGCCGGACATCCCAATCGACGAGGGCGACAGTACGTCGATGCGCGTCAAGCCAGATGGTAGAGCGGGTCGAACCATGATCAGTGACAATGCGAAACTGCGGCTGACCATTGGGATCTAAGACCGTAGAGTTGAGAATTGTCGGGCGATAGTGCGTGATGTGAAAAACTAAAGCCTCGCGCGGCATGGAAGATTGCGGAGTCCAGTTGGGCAGTGCGCCAAGCATCGAGGTCGAGGAGCCACCGCCGCCCCACCCCTGAACGAGCGGGTTGAAATTGGTCGCCATATCAAGAGCCAAGCGAATGGAACTAAGAAAATTGATAGAGATAGATAGCGAGCTAGAGAGAATGAACAGGAATGGTATCGAGGAACTCGAGAACGAGACACAGTGAGCTGGACTCGTTCCCTGTCAGAACCTGGGCCTTTTAAGACCTGCGCGAGCTTGCAAGGGGCGAACGCATAGTGCCGAGTGCAATTAGTAATTCGACTCAGGCTTGTGCATGCTCGAGGATGGGATTGATCTACGCGGGGAAGGACACTCGGCTGCCTCGGTGACTCGCAGAATTACTCAGGAGTTCCAATAGCTGCTCGTTTCTGTCCCGGCACTGCATAGGGAAGATGCGATGAGTGAATACCCCTGCATCGGCGGTCGTTCGGTTGGGTTGGACCACCTTCCAGCCAGCAGTCTGCAGTACGCCATCGAAACGCTATCCAAAGTTCTGAACCTGGACAAGCCTTATAAGGTGAGTAAAGTTCTCTGCCCTGGAGCAGGATGTCGCGTCCCGTTGCCAATAGTTATCCGACAACTCTAACCCTCTATCTTCGGTCATTGCAGTGCAGGATAACGTCCCGCCAGGCAAAAATCAGGGACTGCTGACAAAGTGCGTGGGTGAAAGTTGTCTATCTAAAGCCTGTCGTTTGACTGGTTGAGGCACAACCAGAGCTGGTGGCTCGCAGAAGGAGCGCTGGCTGGCATACGGTTATGCGTCAACTACGCTTGCAGTTATCGCCGTGGACATACATTGGGCTGTGTCGTGAGACCTGATGAGACCTGCGGAGAGCAATAGGGGCGGGACGTACAACAAGAATCCTCTGGGGGGAAACGAGTACAACGTCAGAGGAGTCGGCGACATCGGGCGTTTGAAGACGCATGGATACAGCAAGATCGTGATCAGAGCAATGTAACTCCGGGACAAGTACTAGTGGGCTGAGATTTCTCTGTCGTGTATTCGTACCCTGGACAGCGTGAGCAACGACGATAATGGTGTAAACGATGCTGCTTGGGCTTGAAGAAGCTAGCGGTTGCGGAACACAACACGTTCGATGGGTATGCACGTCTAACCTTGCTTTTGTCTCTGACATCACCGGTCCCACGATATCACAGCACCCAAGTTATCAGCACTGCACGTACCCAATCGACCTCAACTTACCCGCAGTTTCCGGCAAGTAAGTAGTTTAAATTCGGCGCGAAACCTGACTCAGGCAGGTTACTCAAGCTCACGAGGTCATATGGCCTTTTTCTAATCGACGCTCGGCCAAAAGCTGTCAGTACGTTCTGACACGACGCCATGACACGTTCTGTGGGCCGCCTCATCCAGCCCCAGTCCCCAGGTCGAACTCATAGAAAAATTCCGGTTCTCAGCGGCCCCCGGTACAACCAACGCTTCTGCAGCCGTTTCCCCAGAGACATGTTCACTCATCAGGCCTCAGGATTATGGATCAGCTGCATCAGGATCGCCTGTCAGAGAACCCCGCGAGAGGTCGTCGCTCACGAAGTTGTCCGGCGATTATCGCTTGTTCTCGGTACTTCATCATTGGTATGCTACAGATGCGAGGACTGTGATCTTGCAAGTCTGTGACTTTAACATAGATTTCAGGCCAACCACGGATATAGCTTCATCGCGACTTCGGAGAGGAAACAAACAAGCGAGTATAGACGCCAACGGTTTCCAATTCGCAGCTTCCAAATCGATCGCACTTGTTCGTGATATCAAGACACACAACGTGACAAAAAGGGCACTAATACACCGGAAGAAGGATGCAAAGCGTCGAAAGCTGATGCGCTACATGGCATACCTAGGCCCGATGGATCAGAGGGAGAAACAACATAGAGGCAAGATAAACGCACTTCCTTGTCCACTCCCGGGCTGTGGCCTCGTACCGGGCGCGATCCGTCTTGTAGAGATGCGCGATGTCGGGAACGAGAGGATCATCGGGATTCGGATCCGTCAACATCGAGCAGATCGAAAGAAGAACTACGGGGTGTCAGTTCCGCAGCTAACGCATCGCGTGGCAGAAAGGATGCACCTTTGGAGATCGTAAGCGCTGGCGACCACTGGTCCCTCAGAATGTCCAAGCAGATCGACCCGTTTGCATTGATGTTCGGGTGGTAGATCTTCGTCGTGAAGCTGACCTTGGGAGGCTTGAAGGGGTAATCGGTGGGGAATGTGATGGAAAGGAAGAACACTCCGCCCGCGTATGGAGAATCTCCCTACAGTAAGGAATAGCATAATGAGCGGGACAATAAGAGCAGGATTATGGGCATATCTGAAAACATACGGGACCCATGATCGTTGCCTGCCACTGGAACATGTTGTCGCCCGTCGGCCCTGCACTGCAAGACGAGGGTGGGTCACGGCCAAGGTCAATCAGCTCCTAAAGTATTGATTAATACAAGATATATAGGGCATCCAAGACTGCCACCGGGCGGCGAGAGTATATGAGGCAAGCAGAGAGGTTGGAGCGGACATCGGTGTCCTTCTCAGCGTCGTTGATCGTGACAAAATAAAAACGAACCTTGTTAATGCGCTTAAGAGCCATTTCTCTGGCTTATGATGATAGTACGACTGAAGGACTGGGTGCCACAGCGGATCGAGGATCGATCATGCGACATTTGAGGTCGGGGTAGATCGATGTAGGTAGTTATTACCAAGGTCAGGATCAGGCGACGAGGATGCCAATCGAGCGATAAGCTCGTAAAAGGGATATAGGAAGATAGGACATACGCACCGAGGAGAAAGGGTAAGCCGGTACGATGAAGAGAGAGGGGGGAGATGGGAGGTAGGGAGCAAGGGCGACGGGCACAGGTAAAGACAAGGCGCTGAGTGCTGACTCAGCCGTCGTCACGAGGTGGGCTGGACGGTCGCACGCCGTTTTGACACCCGAATGAAATAAGCCAGTTCGGCCTCTGCTTACTCGTTTACGCCGAGACCACATTACAGTCCCTTGAAAACGCCACAAAGGTGAGTACAAGACGAGTACGTCTTCTATCTAGGACCTGGACACCCCAATCGCCCGCACATTGCTGCGTAGGACTATTATATTTTCACCTATCTAGAAAGGTCCCCTCTCATGTGCTAGTGCCGTGTCACGGTCTGACTTCCGAGCCTATCGACGAATCAAGGTGAGCTTTGCATGCTTGCCCTCCGAATAGACTTCAAGAAGACTGTTAGATAGACAACGAAGCATAGGGCCATCTACACTCCAGGGGATTTTGCAGAGCACTCGCTCGTATACGAGCGGCAAGCTCGGACAATATGTCCCTTCTGACAGGTCACAAGAGCTGTGCGCTTTCAAAAACACCAATCTCAAACAAGGCGGCGTATGCATAGACATGCCCCCGTCTTGGACTTGATCTTGTACACACCTCCTTTAGTTGAATCGCGAATGGATTTAACAGTACACGCACTTCCAAAGGTCGAGGAAATTCGTGGAGCTACCGCGCACAGGTCTTTATATGCTGATGTGACTCCTCGCCATAGATTCGGCAGTGGTACACTGCAGATAATCATTACACCGACTAGTATTCCGGCTGGTCACGTGCACGGTTAGTGCGTGCTCTCCCGCCTCACCGCCTCTTCTCCATCGGCGGCACCCAGACCCGATGCCCAACATCATGCAGTAATAGTACGGTTACTCACTGCGGATTCCCGTGTGCGCTGCGATGCATTTAGTAGATGCGAAGGATGGAGGAAATCAGCATGCTTTACCACTCAGGCTGATCCTGTCGCCGTCAGACCCTGCTCTACGGGGTGCTCTGTCATCTCGACTTTTCCTATGATTCGGCTGTGTACCGTTACGATTTCCATTGCAAGTTGCTTCTGGGTACAAGGAGGCGGAGAACCACATCCGTAAGCCAGGCGCTTTCCGGGTTGCGATCGAGGGTTCGCGTCCCGAGCGCTAAACTCTCTTCCTTCAACATCCACGGCGAAACTAGGTTCAGCCCCTTACACCTGGCTAAATCGTGACACTCACTGCTGCTGGTGCGGTACAGTCTTGCCCCTTACGCGATTGAGCCCGTTGGTCTATGTCTCATTAAGGCCATAAGCCGTCACTAGGCGCATAGTTGGTGCTAGTCAACGGGAACGCAAAAACAGACCGCCGTGATAAGCCCTTTCAGACTATGGAGGGTTGTGATTTTTTTAGACTTAGTGGACGAGAGCTATGAACAAGTCCGCTGTACGGTACATACTGAGTACCAAGATTGTGTTTCAACATAAATGGCGTTTATATCATTCCTAAGTCTGTTAAGTGATCTTGTGAACCAGAAAGCCTGGAGAAAGACGGGGCAGAGCGAAGGGTCAGCACCTCAGCGTCTCCCCTCAACCATGATAATGTGATATCCAAAGTTTGTCTTCACAAGTGGAGAAATAATTGGCTTATCGACAGAGGACGGCTGCAATGCAAACGCGGCCTCTTGAAACGGGCCCTATGTGTGGAGTAAACTTTGGATGACAGTCAGAACATGTCGACAGAGTTACTCACCACCATAGATCCTCTGTTCATCCAGCCGAGACTGCCCCCGGCTATGTAGCAGCTGTTAGCTTTCTACTCGAACAGGCAAAGATTGCGTACACTTAGCCTTGTCTTCGGAATATTCCTGTGCGACTTTGTCGAAGCGCTCGCCAGCCTAAGTCCAGGTCGGAACAGGTCAATCAGCGACAAAGCACATCGTAGTCGTCAATGGACGCACTTGGATCTTTCCCAGGGCTTCCGAAGCACGGGAGTGTTTCTCGCAGAGAATGTGGCGCACGTTGATAGTATTGGCGGCCTTGAGGGTGGCCTTTCCGCCCTAGTCTCCCGTGGAGGGTCAACAAGAGGCATAAACTCTATGAAATACAGGCTTGCCTTGCCCTTATCCTCATCATCGCTCTTTCCTTTTGCAGGCTTACTTCCCGCCTTCTTGTCTGTCAATCCTGCGCCTTTCTTCGCCATCGCCGTGGTTAGTGCCAAAGAATGATAAGAATGACATAGTTTAGCCAATGGGAGGCAGCGTATTCGGTCGCAGGGGGGACGCTCGCTGACACGCTCGCTGACATGCCGCGTGGCCGGCTTGTGCGGCACAGGGCTCCGGGATCGAACTCTCATTTTAGATCTTATTGCTCTATCGTCACCAACTCAGAAATTTCAACACCGACTCGTGCCAGTGAGGGCCTCCTGCCCTCCGCTTATCCATTATTATCACTGCCCTTGCTTCAACCACGGACAAGGGTACAAAATGCCGCAAGACAAGATCACGCGCATCGCAATCGTAGATTCCAACAGGTGCAAACCGAAGAGGTGCGCACAAGAGTGTAAAAAGGTGCGTACGCTATACCATCCCATATCATACAGTCCGCTTAATGGTGCGTTCAGTCATGTCCCGTAGTAAAGATGGGTAAATCTCCTTTAACTCCGCGACGGAAGTTGCGCTGACCCTGCGGTCGCCATTAGGCAAGCTATGCATCGAGGTCAAGCCCTCGGACAAGATCGCATTCATCTCTGAATTCCTTTGCATCGGCTGTGGTATTTGCGTCAAGAAGTGTGTGGCCTAGCTTGTCGTACAGCTCACCGTCTTAGTCGTCGTGTAGATGTCCATTCGAGGCCATTGCAATCATCAACCTTCCGACAAACTTGGACTCTCAAGTTACGCACCGTTATACCGCCAACGCCTTTAAGCTGCACCGCCTACCGACGCCGCGACCAGGGCAGGTCCTCGGCTTGGTTGGCACGAATGGCATTGGTAAGAGCACGGCGCTCAAGATTCTCGCGGGGAAGTTGAAGCCTAACCTGGGTCGCTACGATGTACGTGCCGCTGCCTCGTGTCATGCACTTGCGTAGAACAAAATTGCGATGCTAGGATCCCCCAGATTGGCAAGAGATCCTGAAATACTTCCGGGGCTCAGAGCTTCAAAACTATTTCACAAAGGTGCTGGAGGACAATCTGAAGGCCCTCATCAAGCCTCAATACGTTGACCATATACCCCGCGCTATCAAGGGCACTATGACCGTCGACCAGATGCTCGATTCGAAAAAGGAGCGCGATGTCAAGCAACAGCTTTGCGATAATCTCGAACTCAACAACGTCCTCACCCGCGAAGTTGGCCAGCTATCCGGTGGAGAGTTACAGCGATTCGCCATCGCAATGTCCTGCATCCAGCTTGCGGATGTGTGAGCTTTATCCTCCGCGCGCGAATGATACACCGCTCTGATGGTTCGTTAGCTACATGTTTGACGAGCCGTCAAGCTACCTGGATATCAAGCAACGTCTCACCGCAGCAGAGGTTATCCGACAGCTGCTTACACCCGACAACTATGTCATCGCCGTAGAGCACGATTTGTCCGTGCTTGATTATCTTTCCGATTTTGTCTGCGTCCTATACGGTAAACCATCTATGTACGGCGTTGTCACGATGCCGTATTCCGTGCGTGAAGGTCCGTACAATTCCCATTGCAAGTTATAGTCACGAGCACGGACGCCCTGCCCAGGCATCAACATCTTCCTCGACGGTTTCATCCCGACGGAGAATCTGCGATTCCGTGAAGAATCTCTCTCCTTCAAGATGGTTGAGACAGCAGAGGAAATTCTGATAGACAAGACACGACATTATTCGTACCCATCGATGACTAAGACACTGGGCGACTTCAAGCTCACCGTTGAAGCCGGCTCGTTCACTGATTCAGAGATCATCGTCATGCTGGGTGAGAACGGGACAGGCAAGACGACATTTGTGCGGTTGCTTGCGGGTGACACGCCCGATCAAGAGACGGCGAAACAGAGCCTCGCTGTATCACTCAAACCGCAGACGATATCGCCCAAGTTCCCCGGAACCGTCCGGATGCTGCTTCTCAAGCGCATTAAGCAAGCCTTCATGCACACACAGTTCCAGGCGGACGTTCTTAAGCCAATGAACCTCGACAACATCCTCGACCAGGACGTCAAGACGCTCTCTGGCGGTGAACTACAGCGTGTGGCCATCGTGCTCGCGCTCGGCATGCCTAACGTCCAGGTCTACCTGATTGACGAGCCCAGTTCGTGAGTATGTTCAGGCACATACCTCGTGCGCTTTCTGAGAGACGGCTAGCTTCTTGGATTCGGAACAGCGTATCATTGCGTCGAAGGTGATCAAGCGCTTTGTCCTTCACGCTAAAAAGACGGCGTTCATCATCGAGCATGACTTCATCATGGCCACATACCTCGCAGACCGTGTTATCGTCTTCGAGGGACAGCCTGCCATCGCAGCAACAGCAACCCCGTACGCTTCCCTCTGCTCCTTATATCTTCCTCAATACTCAAGGTATCGCTTTGATCTAGGCCTCAATCACTTCTAACGGGCATGAACAAATTCCTTGCGTCTCTCGAGATCACCTTCCGCCGCGATCCGACGAACTTCCGCCCACGAGTAAACAAACTAAACTCGGTGAAGGACAAGGAGCAGAAGCGTACGTACCTTCCCATCGCGATTACCTAGTCTCGGACGTGAACTGACATCCGGGCTCAGTGTCAGGCAACTATTTCTTCCTCGAGGAGTGAACGTACGGATATGTATGTACTCTAGTGTACAAGGGACTGTAAGCTTGGCAGGTAATGTAGCTTAACGGATCGGTGTAGCAACGCACGGATAGCTACCAGTGTATTCTTCTGCATCCTTACGCATAGATATCTATCCCCGAGTCTCGCCGCCGCTCTTTGAGGTACTGGATAAAAGTTTTGGACTCCAAGCTGCGACATTGCAGATTCTCAGAAGTCCAACGACTTAGGAAACAGGAAGCGTAGCCGCGGAAATGGCCGTGCGAGAAACGCATACTTATCTGGTTGCATCCGACGCAGCTGGATATCTAGTTTTTTGCTTCCGAACTTTATCTGTTACTGGCACGGTTCGTCTCCAAGCGGCTCGAGGGTCATACCCAAAGCACATCATGCCAGCGATTCCACCTCTTCCATTATTCCCTTCCTCGCGCGCTCGAGCAAGCCTCTCTCCTTCTCAGCTTGCGATACTGTACGCGAAGATTTCCATCGCTCTTCGGGACGTGCTCGCCCTGTCCCCGCAAAAGCGTGACACAGCATCAGCGATCGCATTTGTCACTTCTTATGTTCGAAATGTCGCACAGGACGCGCTTACCGAACTCATCTGGGACGCTAGCTCTTACCCCGGGAAGTCAGAATTGCAGGAGGCCCGGTCGATTCGGGCGCGCGTGTTGCAACTAGCCGAGCACCTTGCCGCGTCTGGAGTTCTTCCACTACGCACGCTTCTGGATTTCACCGTAGCATACGCACCGCAATCGTCGCGCGTCAAAGGGTCCCTCGCACAAGCTTTTATCGCAAATCCCTCACTCCTCGCTGAGCTTACGAGTTCCGCTGTGCCCGCCTTCCGAGATGTCCTTTCCCCAAGCTCCTCCACAGGACTTTATTCCCTGCGAAAAACCGCTCAATGCCTGCTTTGCTTCATCAGACCCGCGCCACTGGAAGTCAAGCTAGCCTTTGCACACGACACTACCTTCATGCTTTCCCTGGCACGTGTATACGACGGAGGCCTCGCCGTGATTGCACACTCATACGGTGGCCTCCGGCTCGACGCGCGCAACGGACGTGAGTTAGATGAATGGGAACGCCTGATCCTCGAGACAAAAGTCGCACTCATCGACACGTTCCATGTACTCCTCAAAGCTGTTTTTGATTCCCTCGCCCGCTCCGATGGCGCTGCTCGAGCTGCCGAAGCCGACCGCGCCTTCAGCACGCTCTTCGCGCTACAAGACTTGCAACCACATGTACCGACGTCCTCTGCATCCGCCACGCCGACGTCGTACCTCAACCGACCCCTTCTCGCGGACTACCAGACTGCGCACAACCTTTCACGACTCGTGGAGCGGACGCTCGCGCGCGCCGAGGCAAATGATGCCCGTGCGGAATTGCTGATGGAGTCGTTGCGTGCCCTGGACGACCGTTCGACCGGCCAAGGCGCCCTCACACTTCTATTCGGTTCTGGCGTTCCGCACAGCATTGACAATCGCGGTGACAAGCAGGTGCGCGCGGTCCGTGGGGCAGAAGCATCGTCAGCGCCGGTCGCGGGCAACAGCGCGGTGATGGAGGCTCAGGATGCGCAAGTCAGCGAAGTCCTGGGCATACTCCCCGACTACCCGCGGGACTATATCCGCGCGCTCCTCTTACGCCCCGAATTCGGCACCGTCGAACGCGTCGTCGAGGCTTTGCTCGAGGGAACGGCCCCGCCTGCTGAGCAGCTGCAACCAACAACCCAAATTCCACAAGACGAATTTGAGTTCACGCGTGACCGGGTGAATGTGTTCGATGGGGAGGAGATGGACCTCTCGCGCGTGCATGTGGGCAAAAAGAGGCGCGTTGACATTTGTGTTGTGTTCGGCTTTTTTGCGCTAATAGCACCCTCTAGCGACGATGTGGCCAAGCTGCTCAGCGATAGGTCCTTCGTCCAACAGATGAAATCGGATATACTCCGGCGCGCAGAGGCAGACGAAGACAACGATAGCGATGACGATGAGGCAGCAGTGCTCGCTGAAGTTTTCGGCAAGCCAGCTGAGGAAGGAAAGGTACGGGAGGTCGCGTTTGAGGAAGAGCTTGATGCACTTGATCTTGTGCCCGTAGTGGGTGATGGGGAAGATACAGACGAGGCGAGCGATGAGGATGTGTTGCAGGCGAAAATGGATGTTTATACAGTCCTCGAGCTGGCGTACATTGCGAATCCGGAGGTCTTCAAACGCGATGCTGCGACAAGAAGGGGCAAGGAACGTGCTGCCCTACGTGCACGGACAGGTGCGTATTTTCCCAACAGCGATTTTGGGCTCACCAGCCGCTCCAGGATGGGTAGACGAGCAGATCGAGGGCTGGCGTGTGATGCTGGAACGCGATGTAAGCCATCCGTCTCCTATAGCTCTTATGCCCTAATCCCGTATGATTCGACAGCCGAAACAAAAGGAGAAGATCCTTGCCAAGCACGAGTTTCACGGAAACCAGCCATCGCTTCCGTCGTCAACCCAGCCTTCCTCGGGCGAGCCAAGTCGCAGTGGAACTCCTTCTCGAGGAGCTAGTCGTGGTCACATCAGGGGGCATAGCCGCGGAAGAGGCGGAAGCAGTGGCGGCGGGAACAGCAGTCATGCGCGGAAAGGGAAACACAAAGCCAGTCAGGCGAATCACGATCGCAAGAAGGGTCATGACAAGAAGATGCAGAGAGCGGGGGCATTGGGCTGATGCTAGGTATCATCACATCGTATAGAGTACAGGAAGTAGTCGATGGGTCTGGGGAAAAAATGCACGACAGCGAGGCGCAAAGCGAGGGAAGGGGGTTATAGTGGAAGTGTTCATTCAGAATATGCGGCCCATGAAGCGCATGCATTGTTGAATGACTTCGTCGACAAGCTTCAAGTCTTACTTCTGCGTCAGAACTGCAAGACATGGAAAAGACCAGGTCACACACCGATGTTGCTTCCCAGATCGCTGTGTGACTGATATCGGATGGTGACAGGATCTACAACCTCGCCAATGATTTCTGCATAGGTGACATTCCTAAGACTTTCCACCTTCATCGGGCGTCAGCTACCAGCACCGACTTCGTGCGATGCGGCTCACCTGCATGGGTAGAGCGTTGATGTTCACGATCCCACTATCGGATGCTTCAAGCACTGCGTGCGTGCTATCAGGTATCTGAACGTTGCAGGGGTCAGCCGCGAACCTACAGACAAGGTCGGACGGGGAACTACATACTTCCTTGACCTTACCGACCACTCGAATTGTATGTTTTTCGTATTGGCCAAGAGCGGCAGAGTTAATGCGGGGAGTGGCGAATTCTGACATGAGTGAGAGAATCTGGTGTGATGGTTCAATTTCAAGACTTGGAAAGGTGGACACGCGCGTCCACCGCAACCCAGTCGCGTCTTTCTCAAATTCCGGGGATCACATGACACGCGTCACACAGCTCCGAGGCACTCGCACCACACTCGACATATACACTATAGCAGCGCGCATGCACTGCTCCCATCTCATCCTTCGGCAGTTCTAGAGCCATCCAATTATGTTAACGCATTACCACTAGCACCTTGTTTCTCGAAATCGGAGCACTAGCTATCGAAATATCCGGTTGAACATCCATAACCAAATATCATGATACACTACCAGAGCTCTACTTTTGAATCGGAACGCTGACAAACACACTCCTCGAAACGCCGTCTTCCTGTAGCTCGTCGTGCCGCTCGAGCCTGTACCCCCCGAGCCGAGGCAACACGCGCGCCCAGAGTATCCAGTATACGCCACCGACGACAAAGATGCCCGCACCGACGACGACGTGCAGCCAATACGGAAGCGACTTGTACACACTCTGGCCCGGTGCGGGCGGCACAAGCGGAGCGACAGACAGAAAGACGTTGGAGAGGAAGAAGAATGAAACAATGGGAAACGTCGCGCGAAAGGGTGGTGCCCAGTGGAAGCCGAGACGCGCAGCAAACGGGGTGTAGAGCACCAGGAGTCCCCCGGAAATTAGTGCGTTGATAATGGAGAGGGGGTACGAGACGACTACATGACGCAACTGAGCAAAATGTTAATGGGCGCGACGGTAGAGAACATACGGTTCAGGATGAAATTATAGGCGTCGCCGGGGGGAGGACCCAGGATGACGATGACGCACATGAGCCACTGAAGCGCAAGACCTGCCAAAGGCGCGCCGAACGGCTTACTCGATGCCCAGAAGCGCGAGTACGGGAGCACCCCCAAACGTCCGAGCTCCTGATTAACTGCCGCGCTCGCCGTCAGCTTCACTCCCCAGCATATCTAAACGAGTGGAGAAGTACGCACTTCGACCAATACTGAAGAGGACTGACAAAACGTTTCCGAGGGCAGAAAGAGCGACGAAGACGCTAAGCGCGCGCCCTGCGGACGCGCCGAACATGTTGCGGAAGTAGAGAGCAGCGATTGTCTGGCCTGAAGCAAGAATTTCCTCTTTAGAGACTGCAGCAAAGTAGGCGACGTTGACTAGCATATACACGACGGAGACAAACGCGATGGCGAGCGGGCCCGCGATCTTCAGGGTTCGGACAGGGTTCTTGACCTCGGAGAGTGAATAGTTCACATTCGAGTAACTGTCGAGCCGTTAGCATGCACGTCCGAACACAAGGAAATTAGAAGCACCCGATGAAACTCCAGATGACATTGTATAGACCAGTGACAAATGCGTTCGCATTGCTTGACGTGCCCTCGAAAGCGTTGCGAAAGTTGTGCGGCTTCTGGTCCTCAGGCAGCCTAATGTGGCCCGCAAGCGCAGCCCAGCCAGAGACGGCGATGAGTAGCAGAACCGCAATCTTGAACGTGCCAAGCGCGTTCTGGAGGCGCAAGCCCCACTGCAGGAAGCAACCGTGCAGAATCAGGCAGAATGTCACGCAAGCAATGCCGATCCCGCGCTGGTTCCACTGCGTTACTTCCCTGCCCGCGGCCAGGAGAATGTCTGGTCAGTGTCCAGTTAGAAAGCTGCAATGCATACATGGGACAGCAAAGTCGCACATTGGCCAAAGACGATCGCGTTGCCAGCGGGCCAGGGCATAGTCACGGCGTACGCGGCATACATGGCGATGGCGAGGTACCGCGGTTTCGTGAAGATGTAGGTCAGGTACGTCAGCTCGCCGCCTGAACGAGGCAGGCCCGTCCCGAACTCGACATAGACGGCCAGGCCCGCGGTTGCGATGAGCGCGCCAATGAGCCATGTGAAGAGCGCGAGACCGACAGAACCGGTGCTTGCCAAGATGGAAGACGGCGTTGCAAAAATTCTGTAGGGTATTTAGACCATGCAAGTTTGACGTCAGAGATGGAGATGGAGAATTCGTACCCCGCGCCGATAACTCGGTTGAAAATCAGGAAGATAGCAGAGACAAATCCAATCGTGCGTTTCTCCGGGGGAACAGCGTCGAACGACTCGCCATCCTGACCTGAATCCCGTGGAAAATTTTATAGACGGCTTCTCCCCAGAAAATGGGAGTACACGTACCGGCTTCGTTGATCGTCGTGATCGGCCCATCGTCCGGATGCGGTTCCTTGGCAAGACTCGAGAGACTTCCGCGCCGGTAGGCGTCATCGAACATGCCGGGACGAACGGGATGACAAGCCGAGGGCAGGCTGAGACCCGGAAGGTACGCGTCGCGTTCTATATATGTAGGCGTGGTGGTGCATTGCGCGATCTGTAGTCATCGGACTGTCAGGATTCGCGAGCGGTGCAAGATCCGAGTTCGCCATGCGGCTCGACATTGATCTTCAAAAGTCCATGTGGGTTTTTTCAGGGAAGCAGGTGAGGTGTAACGACGACAGACTCGCGCGCAATGATGCCTGTGTATACCTAGTGACGCGTTGGAGCGATGTCGCGGCGCGCAGGAAAAAAACTGCCTAGTTCACGTGATCGCGCCAAGTGAAACCCGAACAGCTTCCTGCTCTGCCGCACACAGACGAGACGGTCCAGCCCTTTGTCCATCCCACAGAGATGAACCAGGTGGAGGATGAAGGGATAGGGGTGGTGTATTGAAGGGGTGCAGGGCGGTCTAATCTTCCGTCCTCTTACAGTCGTTGCGAAGCTTCTCGAGCTCTGTCGCTCCATGATCGGGCTCGTTCTAAATGTCTCCGTGGATATTCTTGGCCAAATCCTTCCTTCCGCTCACGAAACCGACGGCTATAACCCACCTGAGGCCTCGAGGCGTAATAGTGGCGCGAATGACCGTATCGTCGACTTTGGTGCTGGTCAAGTTTCGATCATCTGGACACACTCGACGGACTGCTACCCTCGTCCCTGAACAAAATTCCGAGCGACATGGACCCTACAAATCAGGGTTGAGGTGCGAGTGGGTGACTTCGAAGGTCATTTGAATGCACTGGGGGCAAGGGATGGTGGGTACAACGAGACGCGCGGAGAAGTAAGCGCGACGGTGACACGCGACCAATGCTCGTCACGAGTTGTCGATATGTTTACGGCAACAGGGCTTCACAACTTGTCCGACTCCGGCTGCGGGCCTCGCGAGACGGCCATGACTACATACAGTACGGATCGATCTTTGGCTATCTTTCCGCTCCAGGTTACATTCCTGCTTTCACCTTTCCTCGAGGATACTGTGCTCATCAGCCTTTCCGAGTACCACTAGTACCTCAATTCGCAACTGCGCAGACATATGAGCGCAAGGACCTGGAGTCGGTACCTGATTTCAAGGGCTCATAGCGCTCATACTTTACAAAGAACACTAGAAATGTGACAAGCGCCATTTATGACACGGACGGACACATGCAGGGCATCCCGAGGAGCTCGGGGTGCATATATGCTAAGACATTAGACATTCTCCCTACAACACACCCATCGCTGACGCCACATAAGCGAGGGAGACACTTTCTCTTCTAGCGCACAAACTTGACACCCCGAGAACACATTTAGCGGGACCAAAAGGCCCGAAGGTTCGGGAGAAAGGATAGCTGTGGACTTCCAGGTCTGGTGGACATAGAAGCGCGAGCGGCATGTGTTGTAGCTTCGCGCGGCGTCCGTCGGTGGGCAATAAGTCGGCCTTGTACGCGGAGAGTACTGTAAGCAAGAAGCAGAAGCAGAAGACAACAGTTGGACCCTCAAACCTACGGCGCTAGGAGAGGATACGTGAATGTCGGCGTGTCGCGTAAGAGACAGTGTGAAGCAAGGAATAAGGACCATTTGTAGTAGTTCCCGACGGCCTATGGCCGTGACCAACCGGCGGCAACTCGCTAGTGCTTTACCGCTCGAGAATCTTCCGATACGTTCCGCAGAGCCGTTCTAGCCTGCTCGAGAGCGCCCGCCGGCAAAATCGCAAATACGAGCGGAGTCGGACCGGGGACGCTGCAGTCAGTATGAGCAATCAGCGCGACGCAGCGGTCGGGCTTGTGCCGATTCTAGCCATTTCGCGAGATCGTGGTTCCGCCAGACAGCACGGAGCGCGCACTGGGAGGGCCCTTCGTAAGCACGTCTGCGTCCTGAAGGCTGTTCGTCTTTGCGCGTGGCGGTGGCTCGTGTGAGTGCCCATGACCTGCCCGCCCGTCAGCAAAGCTTGCTAGAGCAGTGGCCCTACTCCATCTCGGCGCGCGAGACCGGGCCCGATCGATGCGTGTCCCTGCGCCCGAAGCAGCGGCAATCCTAAGTCCGAGGTAGATCTGCCGGATTGTCTGTATTCAGTCAGCGAGCCCCAAAGCGAGACTACACCGCAACTTAAGGAACATAGTAAGCAGAGGCCAGCCTGGGGTTGTAGCAGCAACTTTACGTACGAGCAACGGACAATGTCCCTTTTCTAAGCTCACATCCCGGCGTACCTCGATGGGGCGTGTGTGATAGGCTCGCGCTAGAAGCTTTTTGGTGTACAAGGCCGAAAGAGGCAATGTTGTTCGGGAAGGGGGGTCGACTTTGGACGCCGGGCCTGAGGTCGTGTTGGGTTTTCGCATTCGCGCTGGGCCGCAAAGCTGGCGCTCGCGTAGATCGCTGTGCCGCGGAGTCGAGCGGGCATCGCGTCACAGGGCCTGCGGGGCTTTGCCTAGAGAAGGTCGGGGTGGGCGGACGTCTCGACGTGGGACGGGTGGATGGTCATGGAAAACGGGGCTGGGATCGGTGGAAGAAAATAGCCCGAGAAAGGGACCTGTGGCCACGTTCGGGGGTGCGCAGCGGCCGTAATGGGGTAGGTTCGGTGTTCGCTTGGATGAATGGCCTGAGATGGGCCGTCATCACGGGGGTGCGAGGGGAAAGAGAAGGCGCAGCGGCGCAGCCTCTGAGTCTGACGAAGGCGAGGGCGGAGTGGATGATTGAGACGCCGGAAGGTTTAGATTGGATGGACCTGGGCCTTCATAGTGCCGTACGCTCCTGCGACAGCGTCATGGTTGAACTTCCCCGGCACTTGTACACGCGTAGGTTCTGACGGGACTGGAGGAGAAGCTCATGAGGGAGAAGCTTAGATACGAGAGGAATACATGGATCGTCATGCATCATATCACGCGCGCTTTATATAGCCAATCCAGTGAGATAAGGAGACATCTTGCGCCCAAGCACGATGAGGAATCTGGCAGGCACACGTGGCGGCGTTCGTGCTAGCGAAAACGTGGATGGGGACGAGACCAGGCTCACAGTAGCTCATTCGCTGGCCGAGCTTCTGCCCAGCGCCAAGTCAGGGCGGTCTGCCAGTGTAACCGTCCGTTGGCAGGGAGTGCGCGGGTTTCTCGCTAGATAAAACCGAGAGCCGAGCAAGCCGTTATCGAGCGCTTGGGCGAGATCGTATGAACGCGGTACATCGTCGTCGGAGAGGTAGAGGGTTGGGTTTGCCGGAAGAGGACGGGCGTCTGCGACGACTCTGCGCGCGCGGTACAGCGCCACGGTACGCGCCGGCGGACGAGGGGGCTAGACCGGATGGTATGTCCGAGGTTCCGTGTAGACAGATCTGGCAATCGCATGCCCTTCGTTTCATTTATGGTGGCCGTCCTCGGAGGATGCGATGACTTTGTACGTGGCTGGCTTTGGTTCGCCGAACATGCATCATGGGATGCAACGTGGGTGCGGGGATCCTGTCAGAGATGGGCGCCTGGTAGCGCGAGAGACTAGTAAGGTTTTGTCCAGGTCGAGCGATAGATTCAAGATCGGGAGAGAATGGGAAAAGGGCTTGTGTCGGTGAAGTGCACGAGAGCAGGTGGCCGGGACAAGGCCCGGGAGTGGCTGGAGGGACATGGGAAGAGGAAGCGGAGAGCGTTTGAGGGTGGTCTGCTCCTATCACGACCGCTGACCGCAGGGACCAACCGATCCAGCTGTCGACCAATCCTCGTTCTCTATGGGCCAATCCTGGCGCCTGCCCGAGATGGAAAGGACAGGATGGACTGGGCCAAGGCTAAGCCGGGCCTTGTACGGTCCAAGCCGTGCTTGGTGAGTGGCGATGATTGGGTCATGGTCTGGGCCGTCTGGAGAGGTATCCGAGTCTGGGTCTGAGACTACGAGCGGATGCGTCGGCTGAGTCCAGGACTGAGTCCTGCCTTCGTTGGCGATTCAAGCGAGCGCGAAGACAGCTGTAGTCGGACGGAAGGCGGGGCCGGCGAGCTGGTCGACAGGTCCAGGACGGGCGGACGGCGAAGAGACACGCCACAGCTTCTTGCCTGCTAGACTTCCTTTGATTCCATCTCTTGCCGCCCTTCCCTTAAAAGGCCCCCAGGCCTCGCCCGCGCACGACCGCCCTCTCCTCCTCCTCCTCCTTCTCCTCCCCCCTTCGCCCTTGCCGTCGCCATGTCCTACCGCCGCTCGACCAACCGCACCGTCCTTGTCAGGGAAGTCTTTCCGCCTCCAGAGCATGAACGTCCCATTGGCACCCTCCCCGCCACCTCGGACGCCTGGGACACAGGCATCAAGTTCCACACCTATGCCACCGCCGTCGTTCTTCGTGACTATGCTCGTCTCGCCGTTACCTACGAGTGTCTCAAAACACGTGAGCCTCCTCACTATCCCTCGCCACGCCGCCGTCTGACTTGACCGTGCTGTGGCCTGTCATGTAACCTAGACGTAAGTGACGACTGGAACCAGGTCCGCTCCCATTAGCCGACGTTTGTCGCCTGTCTGCTCACCTCCTCTCTTAGCCGGGTCGCGACCAAGGCCGTTTCTGGCGCCGTCTGCCGTACCGCTTAAGGACTCCACCGTCCGACGACTCCGAGGCGTCCTCAACCCTCTCCGTTCCCCTTCAGCAACAGGTCCCGTCGCCATCCCCGTACGCCTCGTCCTCGCCCATCCCAGTGCCGCAGAGCCCTTCCCAACGACGTGGTTCCCACAGCCAGCACTCGCGTCCACTACCAGCGGGCCTCTACGCTGGGGCCCAGCCCGCGTCCGCGCCCAGCCCGAACTCTTCTTACGTTCTGGACTCGCCCGTCCATCCCCACGGCACCCCACAGGCTAGCTTACCCCGTGCGCATCAGGGGCGGCGGCCCTCGCGCGACGGCTCCGTGCTGCCGGGGCGACGCCAGTCCCTCGATTACGGTGGGGGGCATGCATACGGAAGCTAGCTCATCAGCACAAAACATTCCCTGTCTCATCCAGCCCGTTCGACACATTGCGTTTTATCTGGCCTTTCTTTCGTCCTGTCGTACTATCTAGGCACGCCCCCATGCTTGTCTCCCGGTCCCGCTCTGCTTTTTTGCGTATGGCTTAAGTTCTCTCCTGGTGTGTACCCCGCCTACCGCATTGTTGTTGTTGTTCGTCTGTCTGTATGCCCACCATAATGTCATCGGCTTCGTCCCTCCAACCTCGTAGCCCGCTCACGTCGCCTTACGTTCAAGTCCCCCTCATGTATCTATCCCACTTCTCTTCCGTGAGTCGTCTACAATTCACGCCCTTGCAATCCATGGATCGCCCTCAAAGCTCAAAGCGCGATCCGTGACCTTTTGTCGTCTCAGATCGAATTAGACATTGTTCGAGACCGTGGGCGGCCCAGCCGGAACGCCTTCCACCCATTCCCATTCTACTTCTTCCGACGCCACCGCACGTTCTTCATCGCCTATTCTAGACCCTCGACCGTCTCCCCGCCCACGGCTTTCACAATGCTCGCCGTCACGTCTTTCTAAGACGTTCTATAGCTTTCCAGAGTGTACTGCGTTCGTCGACGGCGTAAGCGTACCCTAACGTACAAGCCTCGACCCTGTCTCGGGACTCCGCCGCGACAACCACAGTGCGCATATGCCGCCGCGACCGTCGATGCGCCTGGGCTGGTCGACATCGGAATTCCGATTGCACACCGAGATCGACAGCGGCATCGCGTCTCTTAGTGGCCGCCATAGCCCGCCCTTTCGCCCGCGGAGCCGAAGTATGATACCGTTGCGTTGGCGGACGGTTCACATAACCCGTCGAAGGCCCAGGCCAGCGCGACGTGTACCGAAGGTGCGCATAGAACAAACCTTGAAGACCGCCCGAGGACGATCAGACTTAGACAGCGATGCGCGCCGGCCGTCTTCTTCGGCGGTGGGTTCTGCTGGCAAGGCTTCGAAAGGTGTTTTCCAGCGCAACAAGCGCGCCCGGTACGATATTTGGCCCTGTCTGAAACCTGATACAGTAGTACTAGTGAATGTATGCGTACTGTATGCTGGCAAGACATCCGAGTATGCCAAAACACCCAACCTTAAGGAGGCGCTGCAGTGTGTTCGTTCGCACATGTTCTCTGTATCGATTGGCGAGACAGCTTGCAGACGAAAGCAGACCCTTTCCGGAGCTGCCAAAGGCGCTCTCCGGACGTGAAGTGCTGTAGGGCTCGAACGTGCCATAACCGCTGCTGCGAATCACGCCCTGCAGAAATTTCCAAAGCCACAGTCATGTTGCAACAAAATATGCCTTACGACTTTTGGCGCGGGACAAACACAGATGGCCCAGCCGCAAGTGCTGCTAGCTTGCCGAGCCTGCCTCCCACGATGTTGACAGTTTCTAGACAGTAAGCATGCATAGAGATGGGCCATAGAAAATCAACAACACCGTTTTAGACCGAGTCTTGCAACATGATAACCAAATATCCACTTTCTACGCTCGTAGCTGGCTTCCACGATCGAGACCGCTGATCTGTTTATCCCACATCAAAACATAAACAGAAAACGAAGCGCGTCTTTCATCGCAACATGACTAGGGCATGAAATTGCTGTACTAGTAGCAGACTTTACCCCGCCTGGCATATTTCTCCTTGCATTCACCACCAGCCCGAGGCTTTGAACATGTCGAGTGCATCAGAAGGCCCCTTCTCGTCTTTGAGAACCTGAATCGTATCCTACAAGGTTCACTGTACGTCTTTCAGTTGTGTGGCTGATAGAATCCGGAGCGAGGGCTTACGGCCGGTTGTGCTAGCGCGAGCTGTCGCAGCGTGCTCCCCTTGCTTCTCTCGAACTCAGGTACTACTTACCAGGTGTTCTTTCCCCCTAAGTGTCTTTCCCCCTAAGTTTCTTTCCCCCTTTTTGATGCTAACATCGATCCGTGTACAGAAGCATCTTGAGCATCCGACGGCACTTCCAAAGGATCTCCGCCATGACCGCAGATGACAGAACAAGGAAATAACGAAGCTCACGACCTTTGATCCGTCTCCGTGTCTATGGGTGGTGAAACGTCATACTCGGGCACCAATGCGATTCAACCTAAGGGCTAAAGCGCTGAAGCTTTGAAGCAAGATTCGGTTCACTCGCGCGCACGTTCGACACGACTATCGGGGAGGCCACCCTGAACGAAGGTCTTCGCGCAGAGGGAACGCAACCGGTAATCTTTCCGGCCAGCTGGCGCTAGTGCTCGGACCTTGGCCAGCCACCCCTCATTCAGTTCTATTATTTCACCCTTCTCAACGCTACGAGAAGAATAGCCCAAATCCTTCACCTAACGCTCTCGCCGCATAACACCCGAATTCGATCCTCTCCCGTAAATGCTAAGTTAATCGTGCAGCGCCCGTTAGCTCGCACACCAAGACCTTCCCGTCTGGCCGGTGAGTCTCTCTTCCCAGACACTTGTACCGACTCTCTACTAGTGTGTTCCGCGGCGCCAGACATTCATTTGTCGTTGCCGCCAAGAGCGATGTATACAATACAAGTACGTAGGACACGCTTCAAACGAAGATACCCAGCGCGTTCCTAACGGCCGTAGAGGTAGCGGCTTTGCGCGATAGCAGCCAGGCGTCCTTATGTCGTGTATTGCAGCAGACTACCCGTCCAATACAGGCGACGCTTTGCGCCTCGAACGGGAAACCAAACCCGCGGCAGCGCAAGGCAATTACAGCATTCGTAATTCAAGTTACAGCTGGAGCGCGCGAGCTCTGCGAGAGAAGACCCATCTATATCCATTTGGAGCGCGCGAAGAATGGGATTGCGGTTGTTGCTGTGAAATGTCCTTCCAGAGGGGATGTGTAGAATTTCAACTGTCTCTCGCAGAAGGGAAGTGCTCACTGAAGGTGCCCAACTTAAAGGCCATCATGAATCTCGTCTCAATCAAGCTCTCACGGCCCAGGTTTTAGTGTTACCTACACTCACTTTCAACATGCCTTCCTTTACAACTACATACTCTTTTACCTTTTTAGTGCCTTATACCTGAGTCCGTTCCTGAGAAGGGATGGGCCTCTAAATCGTCATCACATGAAAAATAGGCGGTATCGACTACAGCTCAGCACTTGCACCGGCCCGGGGCAGCTGCCAGTGTCATCTTACCCGCGCCTCCAGTTCTGCACAACCTAGTTTCCCGTACGCTTCCCAGCGTTTTATTTCCGCCAGCAGATCTTCTAGTGTCGCAGGCCTTCTAGTGATATTGCGATCGGGGCGTCAGAAGACGAGGACTTCGATGAGGCGGATGGGTCGACCGCGCCGCTCTGACACCTCGGCTTGCGCCTGCATGCTTCTGAACCACGGCCATCGTGACTCACCGTCTCCATACTTGCTCTTATCCAGCTCGGCCTCGTGGTCAATTCTAGGTCTCGAAGGAGTATTACATCTTTGTCGCCCGGCTTGGCCTTGGGGGGATGACGGCTAAGATTATGAATAGCTTTGCTGCTGGACCCAAGACGCTCGCAGATGAGCGCATCGTCCACAAGGCAGCGAAGACAGGCTTGGCGATTGCGCCATCATTGCGACCAATCTAGACCACCTGCCCCGCTCTCGCTGCTACGCAAGCAGATCTCGAGATCGGTCCGGCACAGGGCAGCTTCGCGGCTGGCGTCGATTCAAACCAAAATATCCTTCCATGCCGTCGCTGAGGATCTTTCAGGTCGGACCCTGTTCTGGTAAATAGACCGAGGTGGGTGCCCCTGCAGGAGTCCGGTGCATGCTCCCGATCCTGGACGATGTGTCAGGTGATAGGAACCGTGACGGGACCCTGGGAGGAGAGGACAGACAGGACGACCTGCAACGTAACAGGAATGGGTTCCAAAAATAAGGATATGAACTCTTGAAGGGCAGGTTACATCGTGCCGCGGGAGTGGCTATTATGTCGCAAATCTGGGAATGAAATTATAACTGCTTATAACGCCATAGTTTCCACAATCCAGCCTGGTAGTTTAAAACACATGTAAGCACCAAAGATCTATCACAAGGGGTTATTATGAGCCTCTTACAGCTGCTTGCGAGTTGTCTGTGAGGTAACTGGTAATATTACAATGGCTTACAATCGGCAACAATGGGACTGTCCTAAATTATGACCAAATTGTAATCTGTTCACGAAAGACGCTGCTTATAAGGAGGACCCCAGATTTGCGACATAAGCTTCCAGGTGCAGCGCTGCACGTAACGACCTTTGCCAGTAGCCAGTAGCCATTCAGCAAGGACTAGCCATAGTCACCATATAGGTCCCATGGTCTATCGTAAGACGTGTGCGGTTTCGCAGCCTAGCCTTTGATGGCGGCAGGGAGGATAGCCGTCCGAATCATTCCGATCATCGTGCACGCCCGCTCTTCTTTGGTCCTCCTGTATCCAGCCGTAGACTAGCTTTTCCAACTCAGCGGAAGAGAATGGGGTTGGCCGGCCGGAGCTCGAGAATCCGACGATACCATAGATGTTTGGATGAGGTCTTAAGGTGGCCTATAATGAAGTGCACCAAGAGTTGCCATCGATGCCTTGATCAGCGGGCCGGGAAACGTCAAGATAACAACAATCCCGCATTTGAAAGAGATTGCTACAATTATGTTTCTGCTGCGGCCGGATGTGCACTATGATACAGCATGTGATTGTAATCTTGCCTGGCACTTAAAGAAGCTTCAATAGGTCGCTCATGACGCCCATCGCGGTTACAGCTGCACCTGCACCTGCACCCTGTACGATGAGTGGACGCGCACCATACCGCTCGGTGTGGAACATGATGATGTTGTCCGAGCCCCCGAGCGAGGTCGCAAAAGGGTGTGTTAGGGGGTACCTGTATCGCGTATCGGCTTCTGCAACCCAGGCAGGGGACAAAAGATCCGCAGGTAGAGTAGCGACGTACTTTTCAAGATCAGCCTTAATGAGCCCTGTTGTGACGTCGATGACGCCAACGAAGCGAAGAACCTTGTTCTCCTTCGCCGCCTGTGTTCGTATCTGCCCGAAGCGCGTGTCAAACTCGGGCAGCCTCGCGATAAACTCATCGCCGGTCCCGACGTCCGCAAGTTCGTTCGGCACGAGCGACGTCGTCTTGACAGATTTGTAGCCCTCGGGTAGTGCTGACTTCAGAGAGGGTATGATGCGGGATAGAATGGTGAGCTTGCGCGCAACGTCGGCACCGTTCAGGTCATCCGCGGGGTGCGGCTCCTGTAAAAGGCTTTAGAGAGACACCTTGGCGCGAGAGCGTCTAGCACGTACGGTATAACCCCTCTCGCGAGCTACACGGACAACCGACGAGAAGGAAGGTCCGTCGGACTTTCCAGTGGAGAACTCGTTGAAGATGTAGCTCATCGTGCCCGAGAACACACCCTCAATTTTCGTAACCTACGTGCAGAGTGAGTGATCCGTCAGGCATCAGTGACGATCACACACCCTGTCACCCGTCGCGACGAGGTCCTTGAGAGTCGAGATAATCGGCAAGCCTGCACCGACCGTCGACTCGTTCAGGAAGCGCGCGCCACTCTCGGCGCTGGAGGCGAGGATGCGTTCGTACAGCTCGAGATCCGACGAGAACGCCTTTTTGTTTGGCGTGATGACATTCACGCCGTAGCGCAAGAGATCCGGATACGCGCGCGCGACATCGTCTGACGACGTGTTGTCGACGAAGACGACCTCGGAGCCGGGACGGACGAGCCCCGACAGCTCGCGCGTGAGTTCGGGCAGACTTAGCTTAGTGAATGGGCTCGCGAGGCTCTCCTTCCATTTTGCATCGGCGCCGGTAAGATCGAGGCCATCTGGGTTGAAAAGCGTTGTTTTGGACGAAGCAAGGGAGACGATACGAAAAGGACTCGGAGCTGGGAAGATGAGTAGCTGGCTGATAAACTCGCCCCCGACAAGTCCGACGCCGGTGATAGCGACTCGGAATTGTTTTGTCGTCGAGGAAGACGCCATGGATAGCAATCTGACTGTCGAGCGTAGAGCAGATGCACTCGACATCGCTGGAGTCGCTGCTCCCCGAAGTGACTCACGCGCGTCGCGCACACGTCTGCCTAGCTGTCTGCCCCCGTCACATCGATATGTAGGAAAGCCACGAACCGCGACCGTAATCATGCTGGCATCGCCATGTTAACGTTGTGATGATGTTCCGAGACACCAGCCCATCAGAGGACGGGATTATGTCGAGGCACCGCAGGTAGTGTCTTTTATTATAAGAGATTGCTGATTGCAATGATACTGTAGTACTATGCGGGAAAAACAATCCGTCGCATATGACTTGCGGTGTTCGCATGGATGTATCACAGAACTAGCGTACAGCGCACAGAAGACTGAGGACGTGGCGCACAATAACAAATGTCATGTCGAGGAAAACCGAGATGGAGTGAGATGGGGACATGCCCGCTCTACGCGCCAGTAGATAAATGTTCGTTGACAATGGCCTTGAAAGCAGGAGAGACCTCCGAGAGCACTTCTACGCACTCACCCTGTGCTCCCCATGAGCCGTAGACCGAACAATCCAACAATACCGGCACTCACCCAAATGCGCTTCTGCGTGTCCTGCCCCGCCTCGCTAATCACAAAGTCACTTGGCTCCGCGACCTTGCGTAGGTTCGTGTATGCGCCTCGAAGCTCGTCTTCACGGCCTTGCATCCCAATGGCGGCCCAGACAAGCTCGCGTGAGCCCTCCTCGGTTGACCGGGCGATCAGCCGTTCCAGGAGTCCATCTAATATCCTGTCCATTATCCCAAAATTTCGGCGAAGTTCAGAATAGCAATAGCCAGGGTGAGGATTGACGGCGATGATAGGTGTCTTCGCGAGGCGCGCGGCTAGTTCGCGGGTAATGAGCAAGGTTAACGCTGACCGGGCGCGTGTAAGCAACTGAGATCGTAGCAAAAAAAAAAGAACCTTTTGACTGGCAGTATCGCGGCTGCTGCATTGATCTGGGAAAGCGTCAAGAATAAATAGTCACTCACACCGACATTGCAACGCACGCGGTCTCGAAACTCTCGGGCTCGTTGAGCTTGCGCATGATATTGGGGCTGTTCAATATATCCTTTGGCATCTTGGCCAAAAACAACGCTTCGCTCCCAACAATGATCATCCGAGGACAAGAGTTTGGTTTCGCACTAGCAGCGCGGAGCAATGACGGGAGAAGGAGAACGCTCAAGAGCAACACGGATAAGGCGTTAACTTGTAGCCTAAGTTCAAGGTGATTATCTAATGGAGAGGACAGGGAACAGACGACGCACGATAACTCCCAACCATCAGTGCTCTCTTCATGTTTGACTGCAAGCACCCCAGCATTATACACGTATATATCAAGGACAAGGCCTTCGTCCTCCAGCTTCGCAGCGAATTCAACGACGGAAGCGAACCTGGAAAGATCAACAAGGCGGAGTTCAACACCTCTGAAGCCCGTTGCTTCTTCGATTGCTGAAGATAGTACTCAATAACGCAGTACAGTCAGGGTGGCATGAGACGCACTTTTCATGGCAGCTTCCCCTTTCTCTTGACTGCGGCACGCCAGGATGAGCCGCGCGGGCTTCATGGAGGCGAAGTGCTTGCTCGCGTCGAGACCCAAGCCGACATTCGCTCCAACGACCAAGATAGTCTTCCCAGTCAGGCTGGCTTTGTCGACCGGCGGGACTTTGCTAAGTTGGTCGCGGAAGAACGAAAAACCGCCGCCTTTCGCCATAGGGACTGTCTTTTGTGTCTACGTCCGAAGGGAACTGGAAGAGGGCGGCCAGATGGTTGCAGAGCAGGAACAATTCCCATGCCGCTTTCGTTTATAGCAGCAAGCGGATTTGGTCGTGCCGGACGCGAGCCTTCGTTTTTGATTGTAGGCTTGGAGGGGCGTAATAATATTAGACAATCAGCGATGGAGCACGGAGCGCCTGCCGTGACGTCGAGGAAACTAGGGCTGCGCTGATATCCTCTTCCTCTTAATGATGATATTGCCAACGGAGGCTGCGCTGATATAGCCGCACGGCTTTAAGTTGCACGCTGGAAATGGATTACACCGTTACAATGCTACTGCGTAACCTGGTTCTTACCTGCCGGTCAGGGACCATTGACAGCGAAGGGATACACACGGCCCTCCTGACGAAGGCGTCCGTGCTGGGTACCGCTACATATGGCTGAAGGAAACAACCCTGCCGCTTGAATATCAGGCTGTGGCGCACCCCCTGACATGCCATGCTAGCCAATCGTCATTCTCATCTCTCACCGTCATCAACCGGCGCACTTGATACCATGCATGCGAAGAGGCCGCGTATGGGATCTGGCTATGCCCTCGCATAGAATAACCCGATGAAGGTACCGGTGCGGAGCACTGATACTCTTCAAGTTCATTGCAAATTCACAACGCAGATGGGCCAGGAAAAAGCGTGTAATTGCGTGCTATGACTTACATCGAATCATCGAGTTCGACACCACGCGCAGCCTCCGTGTCTTTGTACTCTGCATCTGAGGCGACAAATCCAATGCTCCCGTCTATTTGAACATCCCCTGACAATATAAAAACGTCAATACTGTACTCTGTCACTATTTCCGACTGGGAACTTATCCCGAGAGGGCCGCGTGGTGCTCTTATTGGCATACTAGCAGCGCTGAGCACATCTTCCGAGCTACACCGTTCGTACACCTTCGCAGCCTCCTGGTGTCACGTTGAACGGGCTGGCCTCACAGGTTTGAACACCACTTTTTTTCTATCTTTCGCCTGCTTACTGCCGGACGCTTTCTGAGACGCTCTCCCCGGAGTAGGTGCCTGCGAGTTTCCTCGGGTTGATACTAGTGCAGTACAGATGTCGGTCTTTGTTTCAAGAGGGCCCGGGCCACGCCGTCACATGCATGCCTCGCGGTTGTAGGATTGTATATTTCGTAGGTGCAATTGCTTTTGCTATCGGGTGTGTATGCGAACATACATTGGATGGCATGTTGTCGTATCACGTTCATCCAGCGCACCTTGGACTGTAAGTGTATGTAGTTTATCTGTCCCGAGGCTAACAACGACGGATGTTAAAGCAGCCCGAAGCCATGGACGCCAAGGAACAAGTCTTCAATGATAGCCAGCGAAAGATTAGTTAACAGCGGGGCGTCCAGACCTTCGCCATCACGATGAGTAATTGTAGAACATAGAAAGAGCAAAATGGTATAGATAGGCATATAGGGCGGCGCCAGGCCGTTTCCGAGAAATGCTTGTCGGTAGTACACTTGAATACGGGAGACGCCTCAGAAAGCACCTCTACGCACCCAGCCTTTAGAGTCCCACGAGGAAGAGATGGCCATCGTACAAGGAGTTCATGCACCCAAATGCGCTTCTGTGTTCCTCATCCTACCTTGCCGATCACAGAGGCGTTCGGCTCTGCGACCTCGCGGATGTTAGTGTAAGCACCCCGAAGTTCATCTTCGCGGCCTTGTACCCCAACGGCGGCCCAAACAAACTCGCGTGAGCCCTCCTCAACTAATCGGACGATCATACACTCCAGAAGTCCATACACTATCCTATCCATCGCTCCAAAATCTCGGCTGAGCTCGGAGTAGCAATAGACGGAGTGTGGGCAGACAGCAATGATGACTGTATGTGATGAGGCGTGCAGCCAATTCACGGGTGATGGACAAGGTTAGGACCAAGAACCCTGGGGTAAGTGGCTGTGATCTCTAAAAGCAGAATGCGAGGACAGTCGTTTGGACTGGCATTACCTCCGCTTGGACGGTCTGATATGATAATGATGAAAAAACTGCTTTCAGACCAACGTAGTAACGTACCCGACCTTGAAGCTCTTCGGGTCATTGAGCTTGCGCATGATATTGAGGCTGTTCAGTGTGTCTTTCGGCACCCTTGCTGAGAATATACCTAGAGCGCCTAACAGCAACACGAAGAAGTCGTTGACCAGTAACCCAAATAAGAAACAGTCATCGCGTAGCGCAAAAATAAAGCTACGTACGAGGTTCCCAGCCGTAAGATGTTTCGTCGTGCTTCAAGGGAAGTACCCAGCGTTGTAAACAAAGATGTCAAGGGCAAGACCCTCATCTTCCGGCTTCGCTGCGAATTCGTTGACGGAGGCAAACTTGGATAGGTCGACGAGACGGAGCTCGATACCTCTGAAGCCCGTTGCTTCTTCAATATCTGTGGAGAGGACTCAGTGGCAAGACATAATTAAAAGGGAGGACGCGCCTTTCCCTTCTCTTGGTTGCAGCGTGCCAGAATGAACCGCGCAGGCTTCATAGTGGCGAAGTGCTTGCTCGCATCGAGACCTAGGCCGACATACATTCGTGCCTACAACTAAGCCAGTCTTCCCAGCTAAGTCGCCTTGATAGCAAATAAAACCTTGATAGGCTTGTAGCAAGATGAGTGGAGCATGCCGTCTTCCGCCATAAGGACTGATGTTCAAACTTCTATGCGAGAGGAGAGTATTGTAGAAAGGTGCCAGTGCAGGGCAACACAGTTAGTTCTCAAGCAATTTGAAGGAACAGCTACACGTTAAAGGAGCACCTACGCATAGAAAAAATACTCTTATAAGTGCTTGAGTGCTAGTTAGCCCGTGTAATCCTTCGGCAAGAGCATCACTTGGACTTCGTGCGAGGACGGTGGTGGCCGTGACATGAACTCGCAGCGCCGAGGAGTCGGAAGAGCCGGATTTTGCCGAAACGCGCCGGTCATGTGATACGCTCGCGCGTTGCGCCGTCACCGACAGCACCTTCGACAGCAGCCTTCGCGCCGACGCAACTCTACTTCCATGGCTTCCACAGCGGCCCTGCTCGCCGTAAGGCGCTTTCGCCTTCGTGAATTTTCTGCGCTTGAGCGGTATCATCTTTCCCAGCCTCCATCACAGCAACCTTCTCCGGACAAAATCCAGGTCCTGAAGAACCCGTTCGTGCCGCATAAGAATGCACAAAGTGGCCGCTGGGCACCACCGAAATACTCGCTTCGTCGTCAAGCCGAGATCGTTAAGGCTGCGAAGGCTTCCGGGAGGCTTGACTTACTTCCGCCTGGGCCGAAGTACGACCCGAGGCCTTTAACTGGACCACCGAAAGTGCTGGAGACGAAAGAGAAGAATGTGAATGGAGAGACGGGGGTAGAAGGCGAGGAAATGGCCACAGCAAGTGTAATGAACGCGTCGGTGAAGGAGGCGCAAGCCAAGAAGACGTCGACGGCAGAGGAGGGCGCCCTGAAGGCAAAGCCTCGAGTGCGCCGCAAGTCAGTCGTTGTGGATCCGACGCTTGAGGCCTGGGAACGGCCCGTCGTCTGGAGGGGCAAGTTTCGTCGCCGGTGGGTTCCGGGTGCCAACATTGGTGCGCAGCTATACGCGGGCAAGAGGAGGATGTTCAAGGGTCACGCTTGGGAGCGCAAGTTCAAGATGCGTCAAATCCGCATCCGCATCCTCATGCGTGACATGCACCGGCGCATCCAGCGCTACAAGACTGTGCGCCGTTTATTCTTCAATACAGCACGAGCGGAAGCTAACATAAGTTTAGTGGCACAAGCTTCGCCGTCCGAAGCCACTTGAGCCCGCGAGGGACCTCAAGCCCAAGAAGTTGCCGTTCTAAATTACGATTACTCCTTCCTTCTTTATCCTTCCAGCTCAATGACCATTGGTTTGTCTCGCTGCCTTTGTCAGTCCACAATCAGATTATTTTCTCGGCCAGGGTTCGGAAGAGTGCCTGCGACTTCACAATACCCTGGATGTCTGTCGGCAGATCAGAAGGTTCACTTCCTTCATCCTCGTAAACATGGCCATTCCCATGGGTTAAGGCACGACCCAGGGAATTTCGTACGAGAAGCCCCCGATGTGCGTATCTTTCATTATGGATACCGTGGCCGGATCACCCGCGGCGGGATCCTCGCCTACTGAATTGCTCGTGCCGGGTAACGAGGTCTCATTCTAGGAAACTTGTTTGTGTCCTTCGTGACTTGTGGTTGTGGAATCTCAATAGTCGGCTCGGTTGTTCTTCTCCTCCCGTGCACATGAGATGCCGGGCCACTGTCGCCTGCTTACTGACACAAGTAAAACCTGAGCAAGTTTGTGGTTAGAGCAAGATACGCGGGGGAAGCAGAGCGGCGCTACTGATGTTACGAGCCTTCCTTCTGGTGCGCTCTGACCCAAAGGAGCCGAACTTTGTATCGTGCCTTAATTTCCCTGGGTTTTGGCGGGTGCCAATAGCTTCTGCACCGCAAGCTGCGCCCGCTCTCACTGATGCCCCTATGGATCCTATCCTTGTTGGACTACATAGACAAAGGCTTAGACGACATGCGACTATGCAGCCTGGAAGGCTGGGAGGAAAATATTTCGGCTGTCTCTTGAAGTGTGGATTCTGGCAGAACACCCCATGTCTCCGAACAATTCCAAGGGCAGCCCTTGCTGTGCTTAGTAGCCCTAAACAAGACTGACTACGCCCGCAAAAGCCCGTCCGCGGCCCGGCGTCCATCTTTCATGGCATCGTCCGACTGTCGCAAGGAACGCCTCGTGCCATGAATGTCGGCAGCTGCGAGGCGCGAGTGCTGTCGTCGTCAGCACATGCACACACCCTTTGTGCAAGTTCCGGAGGTACAGTTGCGCTCTACAGACCACGCGCAAGCATAGATGCGCCAAGAACAGTCTCATCTCTAGCAGGCTTCCTCCTGCTTGTTCGCAACGATCACCCACCCACTCAAGTCCCCACGCTCGACCAGACTTCTCATCAAGCAAAAGACAGGGTAGGATGCAAGGAGATTATACATTAGTGCAGTATAATGCGTACATGAGCGGCTCGTGAGGTAGATCGTAGGGCAGAGGGGGCAATAGTGACCGAAACAGACGCCTAATATACACCGAGGGGCACATAGAACGAAGAGTAGCTGAAAAACAGAAAGCATGCGCTTATTCGAAGTGGTCAATGACCGGCTGTTAGGGGATACACACCAGGATTGGTAGACAGTTGCGATGCGACGGAATGTCAAAGATTGTGAGTGCACGTAGAGAGCCAGATCCTCGGGACGAGACAAGCACGAGGCCCGAAATGGGAACAAAGGATGCGAATGCAGGAGACCCGGACTAGTGTGCATCGTGATGGGACAGAAAGTTCAGAGATCAGAGGGAATGAAAGTAAGTCACGGCGAATGCGGCAGGAACGGAGCGCGAGGTAATAATCAAGCCGGGGCTGCGGAAGGCACGCGGTAGTCGTAAACCGTGAAGAGCTCCTCCAGGTGCGAGAGATCCGGATCTACCGTGCGCGAGACCTGAGGCGAGGCCACCACCTTCTTATGTGAAAGCGGCTTCTTCGACTGGACGAACGCCTCGAACTCATACTTAAGGTCAAAATTCGCTTCGTCCTCCTGATGGTTGTGTTAGCATGCAAAACCGAGCACTGGTCTGAGAAGATCACGTACAGGAGGGACGAAGGGCATCAGGACCGTCTTGGAATCGATGTCCTTCCAACTGACACCGGAGAGCCAGGGGTGTCGTTGGATGTCACGCAAGGAGGACATGAGAGAGCGGCAACCAAGGCGACTTGATGGCTTCTTGGATAAAAACTGAAAGCCGACATCAGAAAAAAAGCTGTACGAATAACATTCGACGTGGCCCACCCTTCGAATGGCGTCGCAGCCTTCGGCGCTGACGCGCTGCGCGCCCGGTATTGTAGCGGGGACAACAACAGGCTGGTCCGAGCGAATGGACTCCATTATCGTCTCGGAGGACGGGCCGTCAAAAGGCCGTTTGTGCCAAAGAAGCTCGTAAATGCACACGCCCAAGCTCCACCAATCAATTTCCCAGTGGTACCCAGAGTTCGTTTTCACGTCAATGACCTCGGGCGCCATGTACGCGACGCTGCCTGCAACAGTCGTGTGCGGGCGAGTCATGTCGCGTGTATATACGGCGATGTTGAAGTCTGAAATATGCGCATGACCCTTGCTGTCAAGAAGGATGTTATCAGGTTTGACATCACTGAGAGGGGCATCAGTCAGGAATGCAAGTGGTGCTCATGCTGCCCTACAGACCGGTGGATAATCCCGCGCCCATGGAGGTACGCAATGGCGGAAGATAGTTCTGCCGTCCAAAGCCGGACAGCCTGCTCAGAGAAGCGTCCTTGTGTCTTCAAATGATCTGTCGATGAGATGAGCACAGACACCCAAACACAGTAAACATACACGTACGTCGCAGAGAGCCACCGGCTAGGAAGTCGAGCACAAAGAAACAGTTTGTGTTATCCTGAAAAGCAAAACGAAGATTCACGACGTGTGGGTGATCAATCTGCCCATTGGCTCAGCAAAGATGAATGACCGTCGAAGCGGAAAAGGTGCACCTTCTCGAGTAATCTCCTCTCCTGGAGGATGTGATGGATGGCCTTGGCCTTCAAGCACTTCTGCTTATCCACGTATTTGCAAGCGTAAAGAGATTTTGTGGATTTGTGTTCTATCACCTGAACCTGTAAAAGACAGGTTGGCTAAGAGGGTCGGACAAAGGAAGGGGGTAGGCGTACGGTACCAAAGGCGCCCTTGCCGACAACACGATGGAGCTCAAAATGAGAAAGGTCTATTTGACCGTTTGGAGCGGGCTGTGAGGATTGAGAGCAGCCCATGGCCTTGGTAGGGAGAAAGGGACGAGAAACCTCATTTCGTCTGCGGAGCGCCTTTTGAGAGGAAGACAAGCGCGTCTGAGCTGGTGCTCGCGTCCGACGCGTCCTTGTTCTGCTTCCGGCCATCCCCCGCACGCGGCCTCCAAGCGCCGCCGTGCGGTATCCACCTTTTGGGCCATCTTCTTCTTGGCCCCCGCTTCCCAATTGTTCTCCGCAAAAGCCCCCGCCTATCTTCCGGCTGAATTTCCTTCCATTCGCCTTGGAAACCCTCTAGTCCCACACCCCGCTAGCCTTCTCGTAAGCACGTGGCTATCTCTCTTATTGTTCTCTTCTCTTCCTCATGACCGCGTCGTGTTTGTCTATCACCCACAACCCCAACTAGAAGCACCCAACCGTCCGGTCCATCGGCTTTTGGCAGCGATGGAACCGAAAACCATGGCAAGTTTACTCCCCTGATAAGCGTTTCACGGCACGCACTCTAAGACGCCGTCAGATTTACCGATGGGGCGGCCTCATCATCGCATCTACCGCCACCTTCTACTGGATCAAATTTGGCGTCAACTCGAGAAGAAAACAGCTGCCGAGTTCGAGGCAACAGGGAGGAGACGGTGTGCTGTTTGACATCCTCCCAGACAGAAGTCACGTCGTCCTGACGCGGCAGTCCCTTTACACAGGAACAAGGCAGGTAGCCGAAAGCGTCACAACACCGGGCGAGTCAAGTCACCCTTCATAGCCAGTCCTGTTCCGTGGTACTGTGCTACGACATTCCCGTTGCTACCTCGTAGGACCCCGATCTTCTGCCTTGACTTTCGAGAACTTGCTCGCGTCAGATACGCAGCCTTGAATTTGCCCAGATCCGTCCCGTCTTCCGATGTGCTTTTCCTCGCAGGCTGAGACGGCATGTCTATCCCCAACATACTGCCTTCGTGCCTAAGCGATGTGTCTGAGCTGACTCTCGGCCCCTCTGTGCGATGCTTCCGCTTGTGGAGAGCCCGACACGCGATGACGCCAGCGCCACGACCTCTGAATCGCGCCGACGAGCCTGTCTCTGCGCTACTGACTACGTCTCCCTTGATTTGGCGCGTGATGCAGAGGCAAAGTTTCGGCGGTCGACGTCACTCTCCGGAACCAATCACCAGGATTATAAGATGCTCGAACACCAACGTCGTTGATTGAACAACTGCCCTAGCACATTAACACCCCTATACGTTCTCGACTGACTATAGTTAAATCACTTCGCAATCATGATCGCAAGCGCACCCCAGATGCCTCCTATTCGGCCTGGCCGCGTATGACCTTTTATCGATGTGAAGTTGCTTTGTTTTTGATCTGACTTCAGAGCCTGTTGACCGGCGGCACCTTCGTTGCGTCTATATTTCTCGGCACTTTCATCTATCTACAGCAGCGACAGAACCGCAAGGAGGTCCTGGACAGGCATCGCCCCGGCGTTCTTTCTTCATGTACGTACCCCTCGCCCTATAGGGCTTCTCGTCCTCACTCACCTTGCGCTCAGGGGAATCTCGCGTGAAAACCCTAGGCCACGGCGGTGAGCTCCCTGCGTACACAGAAAACCAAGCGTGGAACTACACCGCCACGCCTACCTCCCGGAGGGAGAACAACAAGGCGCAACACATCTTGACAAGTAATCACCCAAAGTTTGATTCAGAGACCGGTGCAATCTCTCAGCCCGGTCGGCACGCCACAGACCGCGGCGATGGGCTTGTATACACCAAGCGCGTAAGTTGTATCCAACCCGAGTTCTGGAATTGCTCACATACAGTTGTGTCAGCATATGGGTCTAGTACCAGCAAGGAGTCAACCATCTAAAAAATATTAAAGCGGAGATGCATAATTTTGTCATCGTGACGTCGCTAGTGCGAACAGGGAGGTTGCTTGCCGCATTATTATCAACGCTTCGTTTGTCATTCCGGTACCAGTCTCATACTCATGCGATAACTCTGGTTTCCAGACGGACGGTATGTGAAATTAGTTGTATGAAGAATAGTGTTGTCTGCGTGCATTGGGAGCTTGCGCAGCATCCGGGTTCTAGGGCGCTAATGACAGGTTGGGATTGGAATTGGAGACTGGCATGCTGATTTCGCCACACGGAGAGATTAGTTATGGGCTGCGATTGACCGCTGCTCGCACTCATAGTAAATATATTTTGGTGTTACTCGTACATCCCCTTCCCCGCTCATTCGCGTTTACCGACGGGGCCATTTACTGAAGAGCCGCCGTGTTCGAGGAGCCGCCGAGTTGACGGTTGACGGGATGAGCACCATGTGCGACCGCCCTTTCACGCCTCAGCATGGCTTCGCGCTCAAGCCTCTCCGCCTCCGCGAGCTCCGTACTTTGCATCTTGAATGCGTTTGCCTCCCTATAGTCGAACCCGAATAGCCCCCGTCAGCCAGCTGTCGGATGAACACAGCATAACGCACTGCTCCTTCTCGAGCCCCCGGGTTTTCAGCGCGTTGCTCCCAACAAGTACCCCGACTGCGTGTTCGACCTTACCCGCCGCGCGCGACGCGCCGTGCCCATGCTGAGATTGACCCGAGGCGTTGCCATAGTGGCTCGTAGACGGAAGGGTTTGCATGGGCTGGCCAGGTTGGCCAGCGAGACCATAGTTTCCGCCTGCCATCATCCGCGAGTCGCCCATGGGCATGGTGGAATTATAGCCTTGGTCACTCCTGACCTAGAGCGGGATCAGGATACAGGGACGGGGGAGAAAGACAGAGCAAACACCTGCCTCCTGAGGGTTATATGTCGTAGACTGCATGGGGTTCATGCCACTGCCCATGCCCGCATCGGTACCGGCGGAGGAATTGAAATCGCTAGTGCCGGCTCCCGCACCGTTGCGTGTCAGGGAAGGGTCCATGCGAGCGCCGTCGCTTGGCACGCTCGTGGAGGTGGCTTGGTCGTGCTTGGCCTACAGTAACATAAAAATGATAAAAGCCAGGAAGGAGAAGATACACACGTTGTGCTTTTTGAAGAGCGGCATAGTGCTGTTATTTGATATACGGAGAGAAAATGGAGGTCCGGAGGAGGGCCGTCGGATGGTCTGCAGGGATCCTGTGTGCGGACAACGCCCATTATATACTGCGCCAGATGTGGAACCTCAGCCCATCCGCACCAGCATGACGCACTACGCGCCACGCTCATGACGAACGTATCCAAGGAGCCCTTGATGTACCCTTGTCACGAGGCCCGTGCACCTAGAGCGACTTTAGTCTGGCGAGAAGCAGAGTTGCTACATCCGAGGAGCTGTGTAGCCGTGCCCTAAAGACAGGAGCGGATGCTCCGCGACATGCCCAACTGAGGCGTGAGCGATGAGCTGGGAGCACCAGAAGACACCGTTCGTGCGAGCAGCTTGAGCAGGACACCCATAAAGCATGTCTATAACTGTAAGACGTCCGGTGAAGGGAAAGCGAACTCCTTAGCGCATGACGTCACTAGCGTCGGTGACAAAGTCCCGTATGAGATCTATGCAATATCCTAAGTCATCAAACAGCAACGTTAGTGTATAAAGATGTCGCCAAGTTAAACAACGATAATAGTCCCCGTCAGCATTATGTTATTCACATAAATGGTACTGTTTCAGCGAAAGAGCAGAAACAAGTCAAACGAAAACAGCAAAACATACAGAAACGGCAATACACGTAGCTCTCATCGCGATCCGCCGATCCTCGCCCAGAACATCTCCTCCCTGAGTCTCACAAGCTCCTTCCAAGTCCGTTCTTCCCAGGATACCTCGCCCAAAAACGGCGTTCCGTCCGGCGCGCGACGCGTCTCCACTTCGGGTTCCGGAACCGCGTGACCGTTCGTATCACTGGTCTTCATATCATCGACGGATCTACGCGGTGCACGCGGCGGGCGAGAAGGAAGAGGAGGCTTCACGTCGAGAACAGGTTCATCCACCTGACTGTCGATTGGTGCCTCAGCCGTCACCGACTCGTTCGGTGGCTCTGGCTCGTACGCCGGTGCTAGTTCAGCAGCGTCAGACAATTCACTCTCGACTTTCTCGTCCGGAGCCTCTGCAATCTTGTCAACCGGTGACGTTAGAACACTCTTGTTACTTGTAAACGCAGCCGCGCTCTCCGGTTCTCCGTCTGCATGTACAGCAGTCGGCGTAGGCTCCCCATTGGCAACGGGCGCGACCTGATTCTCTGGCTCCGGCTTGGGAGTCGCAGACGGCGCGCTGGATCCACCCGGCGGAGGCGGGACGGGCCGTCGGGTTGCGGCACGGCGCGGCACGGGGGGCGGCACGCCAGCCACAGGTGTACTCGCCGGCACTCCATTCTGAGAATCAGTAGGCACAGGTGTGGGAGCCTCCGTGGCACCTGCAGGTGCAACAGTCTGCTCGACGAATGCAGATGGTGCCATGATGGTAGTAGGAATATCGACGGCGACAGGCACGTCCGGTGGCACAGGTGTGGCTGGCTTGGAGTCAGGCAGCGGTATGGTGGATGGGGAAACCGCGCGCTCGGGCGCCTTCTTCGTGGGCGGCGACAAGTCCGCGGAAAATACGACCTCGTGCGCGTCAGCGCCATTGATAGGCGTTCGAAGATTCGCGCGCGACATGCTGCGTTTCGGGAGCGGCGGCGGCGTCGCAGGCGCGATGGGCAGAGCAGACGAGAGAGGTGGCGGTGCAGGTTTTGGGATAGGCGACGCGAGTGGTGGCGGGACACTACGGCGCGGGCTCTTCTCTGGCAGAGGGGAATGCACAGGATGAACAGGTGGCGGCGTAGGAAGCGATTTGCTTTTGTCGTCGTTACTGAAGCCGGGTACACGGTCCATGCCCAGCGCACTCGCGACACCCCAAAGCCCGCGCTTACGTGGGGGAATGGGTGGCTTCTCCGTCGGGCTCGTTGAGGAAACGTCGCGATGCGTTGGAGGCGGGGCGGGCGGCGGTGCGAGCGCATCTTCCCAAACTTTCTCGATTACACCCGTGCGGATGAACGCCCAGAGCGAGCAGGTTGCGCGGAGCCGAGTGAGGCACCAGCCAGATGTACAGAGTGGGTATACTGTCGCTTGTGCGCGACCTTGGGAGCTCTGCGCAATGGGAAGAGAGGATGCGGATGGCGGTACAGTCAAACGACATATGTAGACCTGCGGGGGCAGTTCTTGTGGGGTCGATAGATCTTTGCTGCGCCCTGGTGGGGAGGGCGGCGCCGACGAAAGTGGGTTTTTGCTTAGCAGGTTCGACCAAGAATTAGATCGAGATTGCGAGCGGCCAGGAAGCGCATGGGTGGGCGAGGACGAGTGCTCTGGGACGTGTATTGAGGCCCCGCACAACGCACAGACAATTACACCCGGCGTAGAACCAGGTAATAGTGGATATGAATTCGGCGGGGACTCGATAAGCACCTGCGTGGGCATAGGCTCGACAGAAAGCTGCCCGAGATGGATGGCGGAAATGAATGTGCGGCGGGTCAGCCAATTCAGCGACGGTGCCATATCAAGTCGGACCGTTGGATCACTGACGAGCAGTCAGCACAACAGCGGATGGCGGGTATATCGACATACATACGTATCTTCCGTAGCGAGGCGGGCGAGGAAAGGCAGTTGGAGGAGAGCCGGAATACCCGGCGGTTGGGGCGACGCTGGGCGAATGGTACGGAGGTGGGAGATGAAAGCGAGGAATTCTTGGTAGGGGACATGCGAGGTGAGAAGCAGATGTGCTTGGGCCGGAAGCACCGGAAGAGATGTAGCTATCCAGGACGACGATGAGCCCTCCTGCGCTTTGCGCTCCGCTCGCTCCTTTTCCGCCTGGAGCTCTTGCATCTGCTGCTGCATGAGACGCACGAGCTCCTCGGTCTCCTTCAGTGAACGTTCGGCCTCCTCCGCCTTGCGCTCGCTCTGCGAGCGCGCAAAGCGTGCCTCTGCGACCATGCTATTTGCCTGGTCGAAAAGCCCTGCGCTAAGGTCGTCCAAGTCTTTCTCGATTTCTGCTCGCGCTGTCTCTGCCTGTCCGCGGCGCGCGGCCTCCTCCGTTGCCTTTTCCATGAGCCGCGTGAGCTCGGCGGTGACTTGCTCCTTCTCGACGAGAAGACCAGTATTGAGCGCAGAGAGGTGTGTCGAGCGTTCAAGCTCGAGCTGGGAAATCTTGACAGAGGATGCGCGGAGGTTCTGAGAGGCGACGTGTAGTTCATCTTCTAGGCCAGAAACGCGATCGTACGACTTGACGAGCTTGTTGTTAAGCTGGGTGACCTGAGAGAACAGGTCTTGCACTTGCGTGCGCAAAGAATCAATAACTTGGGATTGTGCATCGCGGTCTATGCTGGACCTTCGTTGGTGGTGGGAGGGTGTACCGTCATGAGATTTCCTGGAGACGCTCTCGCGGACGTCAGAAACCACGGGCACTATCGGAGCGGACGAAGCTTCGACCCGCGAAGCACCGTTTGCGGCTGGGGCTATATGGTCTTGCGCCATGTATCGCGAGCCGCCGACGGGGAGTAGGCTGCCGTGGACGCTGAGGTCGGCAAACGCAGCCACGCCAAGCGCGTCAGACTGTTGTGTCTGTGATCCGGCTCGCATGGCACACAGCACCACACCATACTAGTCCGGCATTACCCGCTCCCACGCTCCCCGTACTGCGTCCAAGGGAACCATACATTTTCCATGAGCGCTCGCTCACGGCCTACTATCCTTCTAGTAGAAGTGCAAAATGTAGTAGAAGTGCAAAATCCGAAAGATTTGTTCACCACTCCTTCCCCAGTCCTCCTATCCACTTGAAACTTTTATGTATCATAGTAATGTATATAATCTAGCTA